>JBCAUA010026595.1:0-12477 GCA_038406235.1 Peronia verruculata
TCTGTCCTCTATCAACCCCTCCCTGTGTTTCTCAAACCCATGATTTAAACCATCTCTTCTACAGGTCACAAATTGAGGAACAAGCCAGCAGGATTCCAAGATTATCACCTCACAGATGTTAGAAAGAGCAGGTTAGTCAGACTGACAACTGACAGTGATACTCACAGGTTACATCCACAAAGTTTTTCTACACTGACCAAATAGAAAATTGTACCACTTTGTATTTCATGATGTGATAAATATTTCTTATGTGAAAAATCAGCTAGCACATTGTTTTAATACAGTTTATATAATAGTGCTGTAACAGCATTTAAATATTTAGTCTCCTTGAGATAAGAATTATGAGCAATATAGAAATTTGTAGTGCAGTTTGTTTTCTGTTTAAGGCCAAGGTTGGCAGTGAAAGCCAAAATCCTTATTTTTGAGTTCTCTTTTAATACTACAAACGTGTTGGAAGTCTGTTTCTCATTTACTCTAAGGTGCAGTGCGCACCTGATATATTGATATGTAAGGGTCCAGACATTTTGTATCGATAATATGAGAAAGTCAGTATAGGAGAAACCTCTTTAATAATAAAGATCCTTACCAGTCTGACAAGGAAAAGACATTAAGACTGCATTTCCCAGGTTTTACTCATGGACCTGTAGGCTCACTAGGGTTTATTTAGATTGGTTTATAGACCAATGAACTGATCTATGATAAACTGTGGCAAAGAATATAATCTAGAAATGGACCATTACACATAAATTTGTAATAAATTATTAAAAAGGAATTAAATCACAAAAACGTTTATGGTACCTCAAACAAAAAGTAAGGTTCCCAAAGAAAGCAATAAAAGCAAAATCTGATCTGCTGTATAAATCAGCTTTTAATTTAAAATTTTTAAAACTCCAGAACTGAAATAAAAGATGCTATTAATAGGAGATTTTCAGACACTCGCAGACTTATCTTAGAACACAGAGGAAAATAAACAGCTGGGGGTTAGAGAGCAGAATGTAGCTTTTATTTGGTACCTGGAACTGAGGGTATTCAACATTTGAAATTGGAGAACTAGGGAAATAAACTTGATCATAATGAAGAAAATTACTGGTTTAGTGACACTAGCAAGGAAGGCCGTGACCATCCACCGTGACTAGCGGTAGCGCCCGGTCCAGTGCACTGAGCGGTCTCCTCTGGGATCAAACCAAGAGATCCACCTTGAAGAGAAACTGGGCAGCAGTGTATCCAATAGGTCAATATTAGGTCCTCAAAATCGTTTGACCCAGAAATGCATTCCATACTATCAGTAAGAGGTCAAAGAATAAAAATATTGCTAGAACACAAAATCGGCAATTTTGACCCTCAACATTGATTTTCACTGCCAACCTTGGCCTTAAGTTCAACTGTCATTTCCTTTAGAATTTTCTGTTTGAGATTTGAGTATGACAAATGATGAGATATCATATTGTATTTGTTTATCAGTTTTACTTTAGCACAGAAATTTTATAACCGAGAAAGTGGTACAGCATATTTGTTTCAGCAACAACTGTCTCATTTGATATTACAGGAAAAATACAGAGGAGAACACAGAAAAACTACAGGACGAATGCAGGACTCAGCAGGTTGGTAAAAATGGCTTCCAATCCATTATTTTCACAGGGATGTCAAATTTTCTACTTTAGTAGGATTTCCTTCTTTTTGACTGTCAGTAATTTCTCTTTTGGCCCTAAATCCGGTATTACTTACCATTAACATATAAATTTCAGTTTTATGTGCTGCTACAGAGTATGCCAGGAACTTTTCCACTTTTTTCATGTAGACATCCCTATTTTCAAGTTCACTCTCAATTCTTAGACATTACAATTTTAGATCTGGATATTACAAGTGATGAGGTCTGTGAAACTAATTTGTTAACCCTTTCAGTTCGACTTTGCGTTATATAAGATTTTGAGGATCATTGCGAAAAATTTGATTGGGTTTTTTGTAGCTCACTTTCGGAAAATCACAAAATCTCAGAACCGTTGAGATTTTTTCCCACAGGCTATGGAAAGTCACTGATTTTGTTAAAAGATGATAAATTGGAGGCACACAATTCCTGGCACTGAAAGTGTTAAAATGTACCTGTTTTAATTTGTTCATTTCATGTGAGAAATCCTGCAGATTTTGTTTTTTGTTTACATGACAGATAATTTTAACATTTTCCATGGATATTTTCAAATTAGAGAGAAACTGAAAGAAAAACAATGTTCTGGGAAGATCTTCCTGCCAATGCTACCATCCTGAACATTGACTTCTTGAGAAGAATTTTCTTTAAAATCTATCTCCTCCATCAAATATCAGTACAGTCAAGCACAGAAAACTAGCATTTTTGGGGGATCAAAAAATGTGTTGATTTCCATAATTCGATATTTTCATGATTTTCCTTTGTTATGAAGGAAAGAATGATTGCTAAGGGGAGATAAACATGATACTAATGTGATTCGATCTTAAAGGAATAGTGCAATATCTATTCATTGTGTCAAATTTCTTTGTGTTTTTGCCTCAGATGAAATGTTACACTTATTGTAAAGCCACTGACATACAAATTAGAAGCCGATGGCTTCTTAAATTTTTAATTTTAACAATGAAAGTGACAAGATCGTTTGAGCCGCTTTGGCTTTCTATAACTGACTGTAAACCGGGCGTGACGTCAACTGTTTCTGGAATGCACACTAACTATGCTTAAGTGGGCCTATACAGTATGTAAACAATGCTGTATCGTGTGGCTAATGAATTATCGGTTGCAGGATAGTTTGTAGGGCTCCTCGTTACGCTGATATTTTACACAATGTCACTTGAATTTGGGGTTTATCGCACCACTTTGAAAATATCGCAATAATAAGTATGAGCAGCACAATAGACACTCCTTCAAAAGGTAATGGACACTTTACCTAATAGAAAAGTGAGAAATTCCATGCCCAAAGATGAAATCCCCTTAAACATTATAAGAGAAAAGTAGAAGTCAAGAGCCATGTGCCCCACTCATGTTCTATCAAGTGCTCCGAAACTACAATCAAAAGAAATGATGATCAAGAGAGGAATATCAAATAGATGTAGTCTCTTTGTTGATACCATATTGAATAATAACGCTGACCACTTGATCTACTCAGCAAGTTAAGCACTGACCAGTGACCATGCTATTGAGAGCAGAAGTCCATATGGTTAGAGGTATGATAGCTTGCATTTTACACAGATTCTATAGCAAGAACGTAAATACACCCCCATGTGAAGTGGTTTCATCCAAGCAGTTACAGTGATACTTAGTGTTTACATTACAAAGTTTCTTCTTTAAATCATGACAAAATAGAAAATTGTACTGGTTTGATTTTCATTTGATAAATCATTTCATTTTTAATGAAAAATCAGTTTTGTTCTGTGAGGGGTCATAGGCTGGCAGATAATTTTAATACAGTGAATAACAGTAATGTAGAAGCATTAAACATCAGTTTCCTTGAGAAAAAAATTCATCAGCAATATTAAAAATTGTAGTGCAGTTTGTTCTTCTGTTTTAAATTCAGCTACCATTTCCTGTTAGAATTTACTGTTTGAAGTCTTAGTATGACTATATGAATAGAACTTGATGAAACTTGTTGTTTGACACAATATCTAAAAAAAGCCAACTATTTTCAGTGTTTCATAAGCCAGACAAGGAAAGGACGGAAAAGGAAGGAAGACAGGAAGGGAAAGTGGAAAAGACAGCCAGGAGGAAGTGGAAAGGACAGCCAGGAGTGGAAAGGACACCCAGAAGGAAGTGGAAAGTGGAAAGGACAGCCAGGAGTGGAAAGGACAGCCAGGAGGAAGTGGAAAGTGGAAAGGACAGCCAGGAGTGGAAAGAACACCAGGAGTGGAAAGGACAGCCAGGAGTGGAAATACAGCCAGGAGTAGAAATACAGCCAGGAGTGGAAAGGACAGCAAAGAGGAAGTGGAAAAGACAGCCAGGAGGAAGTGGAAAGTGGAAAGGACAGCCAGTAGGAAATAGAGAGAAATGAATTGAAATATGGATAGAATGTTAAAATAAGTAGAGTGAAAGTTTTTTTAGCGGGGGGGGGGGGGGAAGTGTCTGCGTGTGTGTAGAAATACGAAAATGATGCTGTGTTTGTGAAATTATGTAATGTTTTGATATTGGTATATGTAGATTTATTTATGATTGTAATGATACTGTGCATGTGAAATTATGTTATGATGTTTTGATATTGGTATATGTAGATTTATTTATCATTGTAATAATGTTATGTATGTGAAATTATGTAATGATTTGATGTTGGTATATGTAGATTTATTTATGTATGTAATGATACTATGTGCATGAAATTATGTAATGTTTTGATATTGGTATATGTAGATTTATCTTTGTAATGATACTATGTATGTGAAATTATGTAATGTTTTGATATTGGTATATGTAGATTTTTTTGTGTTTCATGCTGTGTGTTTTTATGTTTTGCATGATGCATGGTTAAACCAACTAACTAACCAACCAACTAATAAACCGGTTAACTCTTCCTTTTGTTGATGTTGCCTCTGTTACATGTTGGTATATTTTATGTAGAAATGGAAATGTTGATATATATATATGTATGCCTATGTCATTTTTTATGAAGTGGTCTGTTGTTTTTTTCTTTGGTCTGTATATATTATATGTGCATACCTATTCTATCAATTGCTAAATGATGTAACCCTTTTTTTTTTAATGAAATATGTGTGTGAGCATGTAGATGTGGAAGTATAGATTATATGCACATTTCTGTTATCTTTTTGTAAATGTGTTCTGCATTATTTTGCAGCTCTTTCTAAATGCTAGAATATTTTGATATATGTGTTTGTATGTATGAAGAAATTGAAATGTAGATTATGACTAAAAACTATGTCAGCACCTGTTAGATGATTATTTTACTTTTTTGTGTAGATTGTATGTTTTGTATGTGTTTAGAATTTGAAATGTACATTATGAAGGAATCTAGCTTAAAGGATGAATATTTTATTTTGTATGTGTGTTTGCTTATGGTGTAGAATTGGAAATGTTACTATATAGAGGTATATCTATGTAATTATATATGTATTCCTATGCTATTGAGTGCTGATGTAATGATTTTTTCTTGTATATGTATGTATGTTTAGATATTTATTATGAAATGTGTGTGTGAGTATGTTGATGCATATCTGTGCTATCTTTTTTTTTAATGTGATATTCTGCAATATTTTATTTATGTATGTATATTATATGCTTATATGGAAATATCAATATAGATTTGTATCCACAATGATATTTTTATGAAAAAATGTAAATATTGTAGTCCAAGCAGTGTGCCTTTTATATTAAAATACAATATTATCAGTGTCATGTAAATGAATGAAAATAAACATAATTGGAGGCCTCCGTTAAAAAAAAAGAACAAAAAAAGAAGACCACTGAAAGGCAGGGGTGGGGTAGGGGATTGTATCTTATGTAATAGTCCTGCCTTTCAGTTCTAGTCATTGAATGTACCAACTTATGCCACTTTTGTTGTTACAGAATTTGAGCAAAGCTGTGTCGGCTCCCATTAAACGATGAAATATTTTTTGTTGTGTATATGTCTTTGTATGTGTGAAGAAATCGATATGTAGATTATGAGCAAAGCTATATCAGCTCCTTTTAAATGATGGTATATTTTGTTTGTGTATGTGTTTGTTTATATCTGTGTTTAATTAGAAATCGATTATGAGCAAAGCTACATCAGCTCCTTTTAAATGATGGAATTTTTTATGTAAATGTGTGTTTATGTGTTTTATAAGAAATGTAGATTATTAGCAAAGCTATATCAGCTCCTGTTAAATGTTTTTTGTTTGTGTATGTATGTTTGTATATATGTGTATAGATTATGAGTAAAGCTATATCAGCTCATTTTAAATGTTGGAATTTTTTGTTTGTGTATATGTGTGTTTGTATATGTGTTTAATTAGAAATGTAGATTATGAGCAAAGCTGTATCAGCTCCTTTTAAATGACTAAATGTTTTGTTTATGTATGTTTGTATATGTGTGCAGAGTCAAGCTATATCAGCTCCTTTAAATGTTGGAATTTTTTGTTTGTGCATATGTGTTTGTATATGTGTTTAATTAGAAATGTAGATTATGAGCAAAGCTATATCAGCTCCTTTTAAATGACTGAATTTTTTGTTTGTGTATATGTGTGTTTGTATATGTGTTTGGAAATGTAGATTATGAGCAAAGCCATATCAGCTCCTTTTAAATGGTTAAAATTTTCGTTTGTGTATTTATTTGTTTGAGTGTATGTGTGTTTGTATGTGTTTAGAAATGTAGATTATAAGCAAAGCTATAACAGTGCCTTGAGGTTTAAATAACAAAATTTTTTGTTTGTGTGTATGTGTGTTTGTACATGTGTTCAATTGGAAATGTAGATTATGAGCAAAGCTATATCAGCTCCTGTTAAATGTTGGAATTTTTTGTTTGTGTATATGTGTGTTTGTATGTGTGTTCAATTGGAAATGTAGATTATGAGCAAAGCTATATCAGCTCCTTTTAAATGTTGGAATTTTTTGTTTGTGTTTATGTGTGTTTGTATATGTGTAGAAATAGAAATGTGGGTTATGAGCAACGATTTGTCAGGTCCTAATAAATGGTGAAATATTTTTTTTTGTGTATATCAATGTTTTCAAAGGATATCCCATGCATATTTAACTGTAATATTATCAGTGTCAAGTAAATGAATAAAAATAAATTTAATCGGGGGGCCTCCATTGAAAAAAGAAACAAAAAACTGAAAGGCAGGGGTGGGGTAGGGGATTCTGTCTTATGTAATGGTCCTGCCTTTCAGTTCCCTGTAAGGTTCTAGTCATTGAATGAACCAACTTATACCACTTTTGTTGTTATAGAATTTGAGTAAAGTTGTGTCGGCTCTCATTGAATATTTTACTTTATCTTGCAGACTCCAGCTTTTGTGAAATGCTGGAATATTGTTTTTTCGTGTTTGTATGTTTGTATAGGTATAGAAATGGAAATGTAGATTGTCAGCAAAGCTAGTTTAGTTAAAGCTCAGATCCTGCTCGAGAACAATGGGCCACAACAGCACTCCTCCAACAGACACGGTTTTGGGAGATTCTCTTCAGTTCGACCCATGTCATTCCAGCTGTCTTCATTTCAGCATCTGTACTTCTTCGCCAAGTTTGTTTGGTTCCAGTTCAGTGCTTGCCGAATGACATTTAATGGTGGTTTGCGCACAGAGCTAGTTGAAATGATGGAATACATGTATTTTATTTCTCGTGTAATTGTGTTTGTAGAAATGGAAATATTAATATATAGGCAGACCTATGTCATTTTTTTTTATTATATGGAAATAAAAAGGCAGATCTATCAATTACTAAATGATGTAATCATTTTTTCTTGTGTGTGTCTGTGTATGTTTAGTTATTTATTGTGAAATAAATGTGTGAACATGTAGATATGAAAATATTGAAATAGATTTATATCTATTATATTTTTGTAACTTTTTTATTCTGCAGTAGTTGGTGTATGTATGTGTATCTGCCTGTATGAAAATGGGATGCAGATTTGTATCCATAGTGATACTATCTTTTTGAAAAAATGTAAATATTGTGATTTTTCCTTTCATTTCCAAGCAATGTCCACTCCTGTAAAAATCATACATTTTTTGTTTTATGTCTGTTCCTGGAAAGCTGCGTCAAATGTAATATATGTCTCCCAGCCAGTCAAAATGAGACGTAGGTCGATTTTTCACCATATGAGGTTTTTAGTATCATGTGAAAGCTTATTTCATACCCTTTCTGATGGTGAAAAAAGTTTTGAGCTAGCTTTATTCTAGCCAGAGATATTGCAGTTTATAGAGTCATGCCGTGCCCCCCAGCAATGACCGAAATGCCGAAAAAATGTCAAGGATAAGACTGATACTATTATGTTCGGAGATGAATGCGCTTTTGATTTCTGCAATAAAATAAAAATTTGATATCTGACCCGTCTCATCACATTCAAAGCCCGATTTCTCAGTTCTAGCCCACTTACGTGTCATTTTGACTGGCATCCAGACATATTACTGTTTTTACATGTGAGCAAGATTTCTAATGGGAATTGAGTTTTTTCGTTCCAGGAATATGGGCACCATGCCCGAGGTCAGCTGGACTACAGTGTCATCACCAACGCACTTTGGAGATTTCCAGCAGAATCACAAGATAGCCCACCAGGAAGCATGAAATTCAGAACTATGGATATGGGTACTCAGCTTTCACAGGAATTTGGTTATTACCAAGGTGATAGCCACAGGTGTCTTTAATGTTACTTGCTGTGCTGTAAATGCATATGGATAACCAGAGGCTTTCATTTTAAATATATGTATTACCATGTGTAAGTAGTTGAAATAATCTATAAGCTTTTGTGTACATACTATAGTCTGTATTTTTAGTCTAAAATTCTAGGTAAAATTTCAAACTGAATTAGAATTACTTGTGCATAGTTGCAACATTATTCATATAGATATTAAAATTAGTAGAGAACCCAGGACTTATTGTGGGAGTTTTTTTTTTTTTTTTATAATATAAGATTAAGACAACTTTGCCATGCAAGACAATGTATATGACAAACATGCACTTCAATGTTGGTATTTTGGAAGATTAAACTGATTGTTAATATTACACGAACAAAATGTGTTTGTTGGTTTTGAGTGCAATTCGATTTGTTTCATTTGTCTTCCTAAATCTCTCTATCACTGGATTGGGAAAAAAAATTAGTCAGTTATTCTTTGCAGTTTATTGGATCTGAGAATGGAAATTTTAAGAGCATACTTTAGATCTGGACATAATAACCTATCTTTAAAAGAATTTCATATGGAAAAGTATGGTTTAAGAGAGACATGACGTGCATTCCCAACTTGCCAAGTATGTGTAGTAATCTCAGATAGAAACCAGGTTTGATAAAAATCAAACGAGACAGCTGTCCACAGATGCCTGAAAGGCCTATTTAAAATAAAATCAAACGTTTTCTGAATTGTCATAAGGTTAGTGATATGTCTAAAAAAAACTGGATTAACTGTCATGTCCTAGTTACATGGATGAGCACAATATGAATCTACATGTACTTTAGTTTCAAGTAAAGGCAAGTATTGAAAGAAACTATGGTAAAGCTTTAGAAAGAAATTCAAAGTCACAGCTGCGCAAAATCATTTTTCTTTGTAACCAGCAATACTTGATGATTTATTCACGGCATTAATTTTTTACTTTCACGTCCATTTATTTAGCTTTTTTCTTTTAAGTGTCAATGATTCTTAACAAGATGATGTCCATTCATGAGAAAGGCCCATTGAGGTTACATCTGTGTAAGATAAAAGAGTTGGGGCCCTTTTTCTATTTCAAAAACCGTGGAGCTTCATCCAAGAGTTTGTTTTATCTGCTTTAAAGTTTGTCATCCTGTTCGTCATGCGCATGAAGTCAAAAAAACTTCTGAAGTTAACTTTGTGACAATGTGCACTGACCAGTTGCTTCCATTTTATTTTTTTTAAATACAGCCTACCATTGACCATTTAATTAATTTGGTGTCTTGAGGGCATGTGGCTCTTTCAAGTACAATCAATTGACATCATAGCTATTTGTCTGTATGCCCCTCCTCAAGAAATATGTGGGTTCTTGTTGTAAAACATGTAAAAGAATAGCCATGTTCTTGTTTCCAGTTTTGCCCTTGGTAATTATTAAAAAATATGAAAAGTAGTAGCGCAATCTATAGTCCTTGGAAACAATATTGTAGTGCACAGATCCCGGTCTCATTAACAATGCGTTTGGCGATATGGTCTGGCTACATAATTATAATGCAAGCCTTCAGGGATGCTGACATCTTAAACAGGCAGTTTATACATGGCCACTTTAGTTTACCCACGAGAACACTTGAAAATTATCTGTGATGGTTCAGTGATAATTCAGAGACGTCAATCAGTCTACATGAAAAAGTAGGAAAATTTCCTGGTACATTCTTTAGTAACATGTACAACTGAAAAAGGCTAATGGTAAATACCACATTTAGGACCAACAGAGAAATTACTGACAGCCAAACAGTAGGAAATCCTACTAAAGCAGGAAATTTGACAGCCCTGGTAATTTGGTATCACTCATGGATCAGTCTATCGCTTTTCTATGTCCTGTAGTTGAAGATGTTTAGCTGTTTTGTTGTTTGCATTACATGAGTTATTGTTAAAAATAGTACAAAGATCACATTAATTCCCCTCTGGCAATGAAATACAAGGTTGACTTCCATATTGAATATTGAGCAGCTTGAACATGGGCCTGAAACTGCATTGGAGGCTGGGATGTCATCTGTCATAGGAATCAGGATGTACATGCTTAGACTAGTGTCTAACCATTTAACTGATGCACAGATCGGAAAAGCTGGTTTATCATAGGATTTTCTTTGTGTGCCGGGGGGACGCAGTGGCTCAATGAGTAAGGCGTCTGCTCATGGAGAAAACAGGCCCGAATGGACTCACGGGTTCTGTATCAGGGGATGACAGGGCATGAAGATCGAAAACCTGCATTTTTCCAGTAACTCAACAATCCCCTGGCTTCCCATTTATTTACTTTTCTGTGTGTGTCAATGATGTTAGTGCTGTGCTAAAACTGATTATAATATATGTATAGTGTTCTTTAGTTCACTGGGAAGCACTTCAGTGACTATTTTCTTATTACATATACATGTAAATGTGCTCAAATGGTTTGATGGCTGGTCAAAGAGGAAAACACAATCAACTTCCTGACACTTCCATTCAAAGAGAAAAACACAATCAACTTTCAAATACTTCCATTAGCATATATCATTCTGTTTATTAAAATTAAATATCAGGGAAACAACAATTGAAAACCAGCCCTGGTTACAGTACAAGAAAACATAAGCAAATGATGTCACTCCAGTTCGACCAATGGCATGAGCAGGAGGAGCGAGGACACATCACTCATCCGTTTCCCTGTCATGCCTCCTTTTGGCTCCAGTTTCCCGTAAGCTTCCTATAGTGTGAAGAAGGCTGAAAAATGAGCATTACGCTTTGGAAAAGGGGAAAAAGACTACAGAAAAAAAATAATAAAGAACAACAACAATGGCAAGTGACAGCATGATACAAGTTTGTGTGTTTAGATCAGTTCCTGACACATTTTGAAGAAAGTAGGTTTATTCCTTTTCTATCCACGTTTGGACTCTACTATGTCAGGATATTCTATGCTCTGATAGAATGGCACCTAACATAAATGAAGAATCTGATCTATACGTTTAAAAAAAAAACAACCTTTGTCATTCTGATGTTTGTCTGCATAAGTAAAAATAAGTTGTTAAGTTTCTCTAATGCTAGACATGACTGAAACTGCACCAAAATGTAGTAAATATCACTATCATCTTATCACGTGATACAATACATGCTTCTACGGGTGGGGGGAGGATGAGAACAATAGCATTAACAACCCCTGCTGCATACGTGTATAGTTGTAAGCTTCATAAAATTTATGTATACGGTATCTATGCATTACATCATGTATATAGGTCAACCTGATTATTTTCCCACATAATAGTAAACTGCCTCCATTGCAGTCCACGTACATGTATCTATGTAGGCCTTCATGTACATATAGCTCTCAACATACAGGCCAATCCCTATGCCTCAGCTTAGATTGGTGTGCGTTTCCGATAAGGCAAAACCTGCAGAAGCAGACCGAATCGAAAGGTCAACACATGAAATGACTTGCCATTTTCTGTTCAATCTCTTTCTACTCCACTGTCAATTTTTAAATGCATATAATATATTTAATTGTCTATTTTCACCCGGCTCAATACTACAAGTAAACCGTAACCAGAAGGGAGAGAGGCAGGGTCAATCTGGCTAATAATACTGGAGCAAGTGAGATCTGATGGGCAGTAAGGGCTGTTAAGTTATGTCATGGACTATAGAAACAACACCTGGATTGTATTTAAGATGAAGACAACAAAACTAAGTTGAAAGACAGGAGTTGCTGGACAATTTAATACAGTATCTGGTCGGCTACTGACGGAACCTAGTGTTATTCATTATGATTTAAAAGTCAATCAATGTCTTTCAATGTCATTCAACCCCATGACTGCTGTTTCCACCCTTTGAGTTGGTTGAAATTTGAAAGTTGGGAGGGTGTTGATATACATTGCACAAGCTGAACTATCACTATCACGTGTCTCGTCCTGTTTTCTTTTAAAGCATAGTCTGTGGCGTATACTCGACAGCTTGGAAGTCAAAATTTTTCTCAAACAATTCTAGGCACAATAAACATGGTGCTACAGCAGAAGCGGTACCTATAGTTACACATTCACTACTTTATATGTGTGAAAAAAGATCTTGACTGAGTGAATGATGATTGTCTAAGGTTTGTCTTGAATCGGCCTTACCTGTGAATGTCTTACATATACATGTAGTCAAAATGAATCATATGTCAATTTTCCACCAAACTGAGTA
>JBCAUA010026606.1:0-12477 GCA_038406235.1 Peronia verruculata
TGTGTACGTTACGCACGTTAAAGAACCCTTGGCAGTTGAAAATCGATGGAAGAGTAGGCCTGAGTGCCGCTGTGAGGCAAAATTCCCAAATTCCAAATTTCTACCCACCAAAATTGCTCAGTGAAAATTGACAACTTCTAAAAGCCGAGATAATCCTATCTCTTAGGATTGAAAGGCTTAAGAAAAACAACGACAGCTCTAGCCGTAAGACCTCAACGAAGCCCACTAGGTGGAAGACAAGCTCGGAACCCCGCATGCATTGTTTTGTACATTTATTTTTCTTTCCATCTGAGTCTGCAGGTGCGCACATGATAAGTCATGATTGGGCAGGGGTTCTACCCAGTAAGTCGCCGGATGAAAATGGGAATGAATGTAAGTGTGCCTGTGCCATAAAGCATACGGCATTGGAGCGAAAAGCCACTTCGCCTCTCGTCGCTCCCCTTATTTGGTCACATTTTATCTGATGTTATTAAGATATACATTTAATTAATGTATCCAATATTAATCACCTCCATGCTCTCATCTAGGAGAAGGCTGACTACACAAAAATATTAAAGTTAAAACAATAAAGGCCATGCGTTCACTTTTATCCTTTTGACTCTTTTAACAAGGGTCCATGGGACATATGGGTGAGTGAATACAAAACACGAGGACGCACTGAGAGCTTCCAACTTTGCCACGGCCGACATAATTCACAATAAAGGCCGAGATAATCTCGAAGATAAAGAGATTGAAAGGGCCGAAGAAAACAAGCAACAAGCATTGAGCCGCATTGGGACCACCATTGGGGGGAGGGGGAGCCATCCCCACCTCATATTTTCCCAGCGACCACCACTGGCTGTGACCCTTGGGCCAAATCTGTTATTAAATTTTGTTTACATGCAGGTAAGAGAGGGAGGAATACCCGTAAGACCTCAGCGAAGCCCACGAGGGGAGAAGACAAGCTCGGTTCCCCGCATGCATTGTCTTTGTACATTTAGTTTTCTTTCCACCTGAGCCTGCAAGTGCGAACATGGAAAGTCATGATTGTTCAGGGGTTCTATCCAGAGTAAGACCCAGTAAGTCGCCGGATGAAAGTGGGAAGGAATGTGAGGGTGCCTATGCCATGACGTATACGGCTTTGGGGTGAAAAGCCACTTCGCCTCTTGTCATCTCCCCGCCCCCGCCCCCCCCCCTTTCCCCATTTACTCACAGGCTTTATTTTACCTAATGTTATCATATATATTTATTTAATGTACTCTATAATATTATTATTTCCATGCTTTCATGTAGGGGAAGGCGGACTACTTTAAAAAAAGAATAAAAGTAAAACAATAAAGGCAATGCGTCCACTTTTACCTTTTGGCTCCTTTTTACAGGTGTCCCTGGGACATGTGGGTGTGTGAGTACAAACACGAAGATGCATTGAGAGCTTCCAACTTTGCCACGGCCTGACATGATACCAATAAAGGCCGAAATAATCTAGAAGTAAATGAGATTGAAAGGCCCTAAGAAAACAAACAGTTCTAGCATAGAAATCCTAGATCTAAATTTTCTGTTAGGCACCTGTTGGGTTTATCTCATTATTGATACTGTACCTCGTCTTTTATGACTTTTGATCTAATCGTGTGCAAGTCTATTAAAGCAACCGAAACTTTTGAATAAATTAGGCTAGTGGCTTATTTAACAGGGGAAAAATAGATAATACCTGTGGTTGTCAGTTGAATGAGCTTACGAACCTCTGTGCTTCATCCCATCGTTAACCAGTCTCAGGTCATGGATTTATCAGGGACCCTGGATATAAGTCTTGATATTTATCTTGCCTCTAATCAGTGATACGGCGATGATCAACATCTGAAAGTTGGGTTTAAACTCGACTTTATTATCCCTGGTTCTTCTTATCATTGTCAGCGGGACACAATTTATAGTAGGCTACAGGTAAGCTGTGAAAAAAAGGGTTTTTTTCGGCCTTGGATAGAAGGTGCATCCCAGTCGAATAACAATAAGAATGGACGCTTCTCAGCATACAGCAAGAAAGTTCACAATCACAACATTCTAGAGAGAGAAAAAAAAAAAAGGAAAAAAAAAAAAAAAGAAAGAATAAAAGAAATAATGTCGATCAGTTAATTTTTCTTGACAAATGTAATAAATAAGTTGCGTAGGCGGATATAGGTGACTGGGAGTGTCTATGCTAAAGACAATAGCGGCGGCGAAGAGATGGTGAATAAAAATATTTATTATTAATTATATGCATGTGTAGACCAATTTATAATGAGGATAAGCAGTGGTTCCGCCTGACTGGGGTTGAGGGAAGGGGAGAGGTGGCGCCCAGACACAAGCCATTGCTCACCCTCAACACCCCACAAAGTTAAATAAAGGGAAACAGTAGCTCATATGAGTGGGAAGTAAATGATTTTTTTAGAAAGATGAACTTTTCATGAGTTTGTCTCTACATGCGTATTATCATTTCTTACGATTTTTAGTTTCGTCTTCTCATTCTTCTGGTATCCTTTATGGCGTTGGACGAAGGTGCATTTGCCAATATTAGGTCAAAAGGCAATTCCTAGGACTCTGACATAATGATTATTATGTTGATCTAGGGATGATCTGGTTCTGTCAAGCCATGACCTCTTGGTTTCCCTCAAATTCTATAAGTCTTTTGTTTATTTAAATAATATCGTTTATTTATTTTGTCCGGGCGACCGCCATAATTTGCCTCGTAAACGTATCAGATTTGCATAAGATTGAGAGTTAATCAGAAATGGTAATTTAGAGTGCTTCAAGTCTGAAACTTTTCACCGTTATTGAACAAAAGAAATAATCGTTGAAATAAAGTCAGGATACTCTTTGTCAATTCACCTTCACACTATCTATCAACTATGGCATTAACTTATTCTGCAGTATAGTGTGCTTTGCATAAAACCCACAGTTTGGGGCACTGTGTAATTCATCTTGTTGGAAATGTGTTATTGATTTTGATTTATTGTTTCCATCATGTCTTCAGGTGGGCTGTTGTTATCATTATTATGATGGTACAATGTAATGCCTGTAGAGAATTCTTTCTACTAATATTTTGCCTACCGCGCATAGACTAAAAGAAAAGTGCGCAATGCAGCACATTTTGGCCCTCTTCAAGATGGCATCTGTGCTCTAGGTTGATATAACTGCCCTCATTTGTTATGTGTACAAATAATATACATGCAGACCCTTAATTATTTCCTAGAGCGCATGCATAAACACAAATCTAAAAGTACCGCAAGTGGAATCACAATTGAAATGTTGAAGGTTTAGGAGATTTCAGCATTAACACACTAACTGAACTTTTCAACCAACTAAATATTCGAATCAGGGCAGATATTGGAAGAACTTGCAAGGTCTGTGTGTATCACTTTACCAAAGAAATTAGAGGCCAATGAAAGTGCAGATTTTCGAACAATAAGCCTCATACCACATGTTACCAAACTGCTGCTGAGAGTAATCATTGGGCACATCAAACACACGATCCACAATGAAGTAGGAGAAGGACAGTTAGGCACAGAGCGGGAAACGGAACGAGAGAAGGAATACATGTATTTTATCTTAACACCATAACACAGAGAAGTATAAGAAGCCTTCACGATGTGTATACATACTTCATCCACTATGCAAAGGCTTTTGATAGGGTACACCACGCACAGATGATAGAATGTCTGGACAAGATAGGAATTGATGGAAAGGACATAAGAATCATAGTTAATCTATACTGGCACCAGAAAGCTGCAATCAAAATACAAAATGACATGTTTCAAACACTCCCATTGAACGAAGTGTCAGACAGAGATGTATTCTTTCACCATATCTTTTCAACATCTACACAAAATTCATATTTCGCGGAATGAAAGGAATCAACATCAGTGGCAAAAACATCAATAACCTGAGGTACGCAGCTGACACAGTACTTTTGACCAATGGTCAAGACGACTTACAGAATCTAGTCAGCACAGCCAAGAAAAACAGTGAAATAAATGGTTTAGATATGAATATCGAGCAGACAAAAGAATGATCATACCCCCCCCCCCCCCACACACACACACAAAAACCAGGAATGAAGACAAACATAGGCATTGATGGTAAAGAACTGGAACAGATGGCAAAATTTACCCACTCATCACTAAGATAAAAAAAAAAAAAGTTGTGAGGAAATAAGAACACGTATTGGAACATCAAAATAGCATTTCACATCCATGAAGTCAATGTTAAGTTTCAGACACATCTCCTTCGAACTGAGGCTGAGACGTGAAGTGCTGTATAGATCTGAGACGTGGACTCTGAACAAAAATCTAGAGAAAAAAAAAAAGAGAGAGAGGTCCTTGAAATGTGGAAATTCAGACCTATGGGAGGGATTAGATGGACAGAGAGAAGGACCGACCAAGCTAAAAGTCAATCCGACAATCCTGACACAATTCAAAAAAGGAAATTACAATATTTTGGTCACATCAAACAACAGAACACCATCTGAAAGGATAAAATGGAAGGAAAGATCGATGGAAAACGAGCGACAACGAGAAATTTGGATGTATGACATAGAGGACTGGACGAATTTATCAATGCAGCAATGCACTAGAAGAGTGGAAGACAGAGAGAGATGGCTAGTCATTTCACGTCA
The DNA here is from genome assembly GCA_038406235.1 of Peronia verruculata. NCBI lineage: Eukaryota > Metazoa > Mollusca > Gastropoda > Systellommatophora > Onchidiidae > Peronia > Peronia verruculata. The sequence continues at coordinate 4,625 of JBCAUA010026606.1, forward strand.
ACCTCAAAAGAGATGACACAGAGATAGATAGATTAGGACCATGATCATCGAATCATCAGTTTAAAGTGGGTGATGACAGAGATTATTTGCAATTAATGTTGCAATTTCTCAGCATTTTTTCTGTCACCACAGATCCTGACGTCAGTTTTGGCTGGCAAAATTATGATGCTGTAAGGACCGATTAGGTGCATTTGTTGTTTACTGTTAATGGCCTAGGTCAATCTAACCGTCGCTATAAACCCACACATGATAAAAAGGGCTGCTGCATTCAGAAGTAAGAGGGCGATCAATTTTTATTTATTCTTGGTTATTTTGTAAAAATTTTTATTGCCGATTTATATTAGAATATATACATATATATTACAGTATAACATATTTATAATGCAGCTTTTCTAAAAAAATCCTAAATATAGGTTTAGTTTATTTGTACAAAGGTGGCTGGCTGAGAATACATACAGTCTACGGCATATATATACTTTGAGAGTTTAAAAAAAAATGTAAGAGTAGTAAGAATTTTTGCCCGGACTGTGAATGTGCATTTAGTATCATTGTCTCGACAGATATTACGTACCTTATATGAATCAGGTTTGTGCGAATTATGACAATTGTGATGTAACTCATAAGTGCATGCGTGTGTGAGAGAATCCCGACAAGGAGTTTTTGCGTTATTATTACTGTTATGGAAACAAGACGGATGAGTTTTGAATGAGATAGCCAGCAAAGAAAGTGCATCTGACCTGCAACATATATGAGAGACAGATTGCGAAAGAAATATTCTTCCGTTAGTTTAGTTTGTCGGTAGACCATGGTCTTAGCCTACTTTGATGGTCCAACTTTAATACAAAATGAACACAATGATATAGAATGCAAAACGACTGTAAATCAATTTCTGTAATGTGGTTGAAGCTCTCAGATTATGACGTAAAATTTAAGCTTTTGTGTTTCTGTTTTTAGCGTCTGTAGTGCCTACATTTTCCTTTCCTCTGTTAACGATTTCCCTATCTGAATCAATCACGGAAACTTTATCAGAGACTCCCTTCCCTCTTTTAAAAAAAAAAAAAAAATCTGAACAAATTCATTTCAAATAACTTTCCTTTTGGCCATACAAATTCTCCACTCAAAAATGACAATAGGTGTATGATAATTGCTGACAGCACTTGTTTCTGTGTATAATTTCTGTGTTAAAGGCCTATTATGAGTTGCGATTAATTGCTGTATTTTATTCTAATATCATGTTTTGTTTGTGTGCGTATGTATGTTTAATGTTTCACACATACTATACTCTGAAAAAAGGTTGTTCTTGTATTGGTATTTTAACCTTGTCAACACAATCAGTAAACAGCAGTAAACTGCCTGGGTGACAAAACAAAAACACATATAAATCACGAGTCTGTTATGTTGTATAAGATATGAAAGCTTTATTTTTGTACTGTGTATAAGCACAGTTTAATCTGAGATAATATACCTCTAAAATGTAAAAAAAAATAAAAAATATCACGATCATAGTAAAACAATAATGAAAGATAATATATGTATTATTGTATATAATATATATATCAATATGTTTATAGAAAGGAAAAAAAGTCAATTCAAAGACCAAAAAGAATTCTGTACATGAAATAATTAAACAAGGCTTAATCTCTCATTTATAATAGTTCAGTTTATCTCCATCTTAGGCAAATAATATCTTTGATTCACCGAGTTACCTCACCAAGTTTTAATGAAAAACAGAACAACAAATGCAAAGCAATTCGGCAATTCATCATTTAGTGTCACGATATCCATACAGTGCACAATGTTGAGCAGGGCAAAGCAAACTGTCTTTTCTCCCACTTTAATCTCTTAAATGATTAATAGTACACCCACAAGAAGTGACATCTCTAATAGCATATTCATCCTTGCTATTATTTATCCTTGTACATTTTTTATGATTCTTCATATATTGCTTCTAACTCTTAAAAAAAAAAAAAACCTTCCTATCCTTTTACAGTAAGAATTTATACTGACTGTCAACATTTAACCTGCAGAGAATTTATGAGTAGAATTCAGCCTTCATGTTTTATGCATAATTCATACAACAACACATAATTCTGCAACACGTTGTTGACCAATTGTTTTGATGGAAAAGCTAGCTCTAGATGTTCTTGGTCCAAACATAAACAAATAAAGGTGATATATAAAATTTGTGATATATAAATAATCATTTGTGTGCAGTCATGGAGCTGAAAATATTCTGATCAGAAAAAAAAATGTATAGAATTTATGAAAATACAGTTAATGGCAAATCTTACATGAAAGAATTCATAATGGAACTACAAAAAGAAAATACAACAAAGAATAAATCACATATTTAAAGCAGATGACAGATGAAATATTCCTACACATATAGGACTAATAACAGTAGATGAAGTGACAGATACATTTTCTAATTTCTGGCAGAAATTACTTTCATGGGAACAATTAATAATTTTGCTTCAATACACCAATAATTAATAAGAAAAGCTTAATTGAGTGAAGTATTAGTTGTTTTTTTTCACTATAAATTGAGGTGGCTGAAAAAAATTAGAAGAAATAAACATCTGCTTCAGCAATAATTATCTGATATATATTTGGTTACAGAAGTTTTTCTTTCAAGGTCTCATCCATAGGTATAAGTATAACATCAGTCTGAAGATGGATGAAAGTGTTACTGTGAATCAATTTCATGAATGAACAGCTTCCCCTCCTGTTGGCTTGTTAAAATATCAGTGTGTACGCAAGGACCAGGTTTAATATATATTCTACATGTATATCAAAATGTCAGAACTGGAAAATATGACACTGAATAGAAGGAAATAAAGAATAGTCCCACAAGTTTAACACAGACCCAGGTATTCACCACCATTTTCACAAAGCATCAGTGTAATTGTGAAATTCAGGCACCCATTTTACAGTGTATATCTAGTCCTATTTATGGTGCACATGTGTGATTTACTTTATTGTACTTATCAATTATCACACTCATAAAAAGCAAATCTAGAGGTGTCATTGATATTTATTGTCAGTTTAAAAGAAAATCTGTCATTATTTTATGTGTGAAATTAAGATAATAGCTTGGTAAAAAAAAAAATAATTATCCCTTCTAAGGATATTTCAAAGCCCTGTCAGACTAGGTTTCCACTTGACAATGACCCCAGTAACAGGTGCAGATGTAGGTAGATATTACATACAAGTGTAATTTTATTGTTGTTCTCAGTTGAGATGCTGTAAGAGGGACAATTTAATAAAGAACAAAAGTATAGGCCTACAAAGTTCATGAAAAATCTTTTCTTAAGCGATAGAATCTTTACTTCAATTTTATTTTTCAAACTGTCTTCAAACGTTGATGTCATATGCATTGTATTACTATGAATAACTGCCTTTCTGTAATGGCTGTTTCCAATTTTGGCTAATATTTATCTTAACGATTGGGCTTAACAGAGAGGACAAACCGAAAAAAGTAAAAATATTCACAGCAAATGTGCTTGTTTAATACCCCACTTGTTTTATAACCAGGTGCTCAAAATTAAGATAATGATCCTTTATGGGTGATTCAATCATTCTAAAAATATAATAAAAATTTCCACTCAATGAACTAAATCACACTGAAAACAAAGGTCTGGCAGAGTAACATAGCAAACTTAGACAAACATGTGAGGATATAATGAAGACAGAGAAAACTAGTACTTTAAAATGCAAGCATAAAAATAATTTTGCTCAAAGGATTCAAAGGTGCAGAATGATAATCATGCAAAATGGACTGAAAACCAATTTGCAGCATAAAAGTTAAAAGATATTACATAACATTTGTTGCTTATTTCATTCCTCTTTCTTAAATAGGACTACATACCACAACCAGCTTGTGAAGATATTTCAACCCCTTTGTTTCAATGTTACAAATATATATAACCTATTTGCAATGCAAAACATCAGCAGATGCTTCTTTTGATAATATGGAGAACTAGACATCCAGCTTGGCAAGCACTACAAAATTAAATAATGTCATCATATAGCAAAATACTAATATTATCATGACTGCAGTGCCTGAATGTATTCTTCTAATCATTTCTTTTTCTTAAATATTACTACATGCAAACTTAGAAGAAATGAATATAAAATGTACTTAAAAATGTGTTTTAACAAATGTGAAATTTATGGAGTTGTCCATAATATATTTTTATCTGGCTATGCAAAACAGTAATTTTAAAAAATACATATGAAAACATTTTAGTGTAGATAATATACACAACTCAAGCAAAATTTAAATTTAAGGTTATCTTTCGTTATTACTTATACATCTTCATATCATTTTCTGGACCCATTTTCATTGTGTCACTATTTTCTTCACATCTTCCTTTATCATAAATATGTCTTTGTTTGAACTATTGCAATAGCAAGGCCATAACTGGTTTGTTCCTGCTGCCTTCTGCTCTTGGCTCGTCACTCATTTTTTTTCCACTCTGCCATACTGCATGACTTACCAAAACTTTTTTTACTATCATGTTTCAAACTTCAAACTGGATGCCATCTATTACTCTTCTTCTTCATTCAACAAGCTAGTCATCTTTATAGCAACAAAAACCATTTCTTGTGCACTAGGCCGTTTTTTTTTTTCTTCGCTTCGAAGCTGAAACATTCATTCAATTTGGCCTTCACAAATAGGTTCAGATTCAAAAACCATTTTGCTATAGGTGACATGCCTTTCCTACTTCAAATGTGATTCGCACATTACTCTTCCTCTTCATTCAGCAGACTGCTGATATTTGATGCTATCTCCACCATGTCTCGTGCTGTTGGCCGCTTATGGGCTTCAAAGTTGAAGCACTCATTCAATTTGGTCCACACATATGGGTTCAGATTCAAATCACATTTTGCCATAGGTGACAGGCCTTTTCTACCAACTTGCTCAATCATTTGAGTCAGGTTCAGATTATCAAATGGAATCTCCTGTACAGCCATCTCATATATCACAAGTCCCAAAGAGTAAATGTCAGCAGCCCTAAGCTCAACCATGCCTAGCATCTCCCCACGAAGAACTTCAGGTGCTGCATATTTTGGTGTTGCCCTTATTCCTGAAGCATCAGAGGTGGATGTGTCTGTGTTTGACTTCATTTTACTCAGTCCAAAGTCAGTAATCTTTGCCAGTATAGGATGGTGTGGATCTGTCCACTCTTGACCAGGAGCATTGTTGAGCAGCACATTCTGAGACTTTATGTCACAGTGAGCCACAGACACAGAGTGCAGATAGGCCAGGCCTCTAGCCATGTCTTTTATCACTTTTTTTGCTGAGCTGTTGTCAAATTCCACCTGAAAATATAATATTTTGATTGTGTATTCTATGATCTATCAGTATGTACAGTTCAAGATAATCCATCCATGTGGAATTCTATTCAATTCATAATTCATAATATGTCAATATAATTTTCCAATTCCCAGTACAGTGAAGGCTTTGTTAATTTCTTTTTTAATCACAAGTTTTCTCTGTTTCCAGTTCCTGGCTAAAATGATTATGAAAAGGTCATAAAGAGCAAGAGAGAGAGAGGGAGAGTGCAGAACAGTTCTGTGGTCTTTTATTCTTACTACCCCATAGTCGTTCATATTCTCCAGATAAATCTTCAACATTTATTTCCATGAAATCTTTGTAACTAAATCTCTATTTTTAAGAACCTGTTGCCATTGGTGAATTAGACCATAATGTTGTAAGAACATGGTAAATGGAGACTCAAAAGTCATCACTCATTCATTTTTCAGCCAGAAATGATACTCTTCAATTCTTTATTCCATAAAGCCCTAAAGTATAACTAATAAGTCTGTAGTTTATATTAGTAGTAGTTCATACTACCGAGATAAATCTTTATATTCATGAATTAATTTTCATGAAATCACTATCACTAAATCTCTTTCGCTAAGAATCTGTTTTCATGAGTGAAATTAGACCGTAATGTTGCTAGGATATGGTAGATGGAGGCTTTGAAAATTCATCATTCATTTATTTTTCAATCAGAAATGACACTATGAGATTATAAACCATACACAGAAACACTTTCTTTCCAAATGAACGCTAAAAAGGGCAGCAGAACAATTTAAATGTTTATGACTTCACAAGTAGCAGGTATTTGGATATTTCATGGCAAAAATGCTTATCCCTCACATATTTATCTAGTTTTAAAAGCATATTTCAGCATAATCACTGTCACATTATTGTCAGTATTGTTTGCTCCTTCTTTCATAAAATTTACAACATTGTCCACAATGAGAAAACAAATGTCAATTTTGTTCTATTTATGAATCTGAGAATATATACGTGTACTTTAATGTCATTGGAAGTCATTTCTTTGAAATGAATATCTTCAAGAAAAAGGGGAGAAGGGTTTGGAGGGGAGGAGAAGTAAGATCTCAAAAATAAATTTACACACTTTGCCTCCTCTACATGTAGTTTGATTGTCACTACAGAAAAATAATAAGTTTTAGTTAAATCAGCTTACCTCCTTAATGTGAATGGCATCAAACAAGCTCATGTCCATGTACTCCATGACAATAGCCAAATTTGGTGCTTCAGTACAGACTCCAATAAAACGAACTACATTTTCATGACAAAGGTCACAAAAAATCTGCACCTCTTCAGCAAATTTCTGAATGTGTTTCTTTGTCAAGTGCTGAACAAGAAGTTTTTTAACTGCAACAAATTCATCATCCAACACAGCCGCATAGACTTCTCCAAAGCTGCCATGACCTATTCTTTCTCTGAGGTCCAGATCCATAAAGTTGAGGATTTTGCCTGAGTATTTTGCTATTGTTTCCACTGATGTTCGCTGATGAGGGTCCCAGTTTACATTATCAGCCTCGTCAAGCCATGCTGTCACAGCTCGCTCTCTGTCATGAAATTCTTTAGCGTACTCAATCTGATCTCTCATGTCAGGTGATGCCTGTTCATACATCTCACCAATATCATCTGGGAGATCATCATCAACACCAATCTAAAGATGAGAGCAAACATTCCAGGTGGTCAATAGCTGTGTTCAGAAAATTGTAGAGTTATTTCAAATAAAAAGTTTCTGGCAAGAGATACGGTTCAATCCTTGTAAATGACATTAAACAGCTTTAACACATATTTTGTCTGTATTCTTCCCCAAATTACTTTACTTATAGCAAATTGCATTGGCAAATAAATAGCTAAAGTTTGGCTGCTATTTTGAGGGGCTTGTCATACAATAAACCTGTGATTAAAGAAAAAGGCCATTTTCAAAGCAAAAAAAAAAAAAAATGCCCAAAAATGCTTTAAAAAATGCCAAAAAGTGCAACTCACAAATTAAAAACAGATCTTGTAACATTTTCAGACAATCGATTTCACAGCCCACTAGTGGTCTTACAATAACATAGGTCTGGTCAATATTGATCAGTAATTAAGCTAAACATCTTTTATTTAAAAAGAAAAGCACTGCTAACATGGATAATCTCCAGATCCTTGCTCCATAATTATAATACAAACATGACAAATACAGATTAATCGACAGGATGAAAACCCGGTGTCACTGCATTTATCAAAGGTCACGATGAATAAAGTCGACACCTTTTGTTGTACATCAAATTACCAAATCAGCATACACATGCAGAAACTAAACAAATTAACTTTTAAGTCCTATGCGCTAAGTCTATTCAGCCAGTCACATAAGTTTCCAAAAAGGGTGCGCTAACAATGATTAAAAACAGAAAAGAAGTTATTGGTTGGCAAACATAGGCTCCGAAAATGGTATTCAATAGGGGTGGGCTGAGTTGATTCGGAATTCGAAATTCGACGAATTCGGGAAGCTCGATTCGAATCCGACGAATCCAAC
>JBCAUA010026617.1:0-12477 GCA_038406235.1 Peronia verruculata
CATGTATATAGATAAGTATCTCAGGATGTTGTGAGGTGAATGTATAGATATATGGACTATAGTATTCACTTTTGTTGATTTTTCTTCTAATTTTCATCCGTGCTTTGGATCATCCTCTAGCTCTTTAATTTGCAATATCTCTGGCTTCAGCCAAGCTAGGACAAAACTTTTTCAGCACATGAAAGTGTATGAATTAAGATTATGTGTGATATAATAACCCAGTTTGGTAGAAAATTGACGTATGACTCTTTTCAGCTGCAAAATACATGACAATGCTTTAGTGTGATATAGCACTGCTGTCTGTTTTTGCATATCTACAGATAATAGGTTTTCAGTCATTGGTAATCTCAAGCAAGTAAAATTCATTATGATTAGAATAGACTGATTACATAAAGAGAGCTCATTAATCCTTGGTGGACTTTTGGTTTCAAGGCTAATGTTTCTGAAGCTTGTTTGGGTTAATTATGAGTTAATTATCTATTCAACAGAAAGTTGGTAGGAGAGGATTATGGTTTATGGAAAAAAGCCAAAGCTGTTTCATTAAGGATTTACTCAATTTTACTCCTTTTTTTTTTTCCCTGCTTAGATGAGTCGTGGAGAAAGGGCAAGACTAGTGTGTTCTCCAGACTTTGCCTATGGGGCCAGAGGATACCCTGGTGCATATCCTTTTGTGAATAAATCTTAAACTTTGTGTATACTAGAATTTTTATACGTGGGAGTCAAAAATTTCTATCCAACAAAATAATGTATTCAGAAATTTAACCCCAAAATTCAGACTTTTTATATTTTGTGCTCAAATACAGAAATAGGTTTCTAGATTTACATGAATGTGTCTTAAGATAGAAGTAGTTTATTTGGTGTATAGTTATGCTGAAAACCACAGTTTTTCACAGTGTCTTTTTTTTTGCTAAATTGGCATTCTTTCATATAAAACTTTTAACTCTTAGATAGTGAACTCTGTCAGCAGATTTAACTGTGGATAAACAACCATTGTGTTTTTACTAATCTATCATGAGATGAAATAAACTTCACAGTTATTCTTCAGCTCCTCATTTAGTTGACAAAGATCATTGGTTTATTTCTCAGAGCCATTTTATATTTTTAAAAAATGAGACGTGACATGATGAAATCAAGTGCTCATCAAACTAAGGTAACCACTTGCTTTTCAACAGTGAATGAATTTTTAACCCAGTTTATTTTTCTTAACAGAACCATTCTACATCAATGTATAAGTGCATTTCAAAGTTAAATTTGCTTAAACAGATTGGGTAAAGGCCCAAAAATTGTAATTAAGTGGCAAAGCTTGATATGGATTAAGAAGGATTAACAAAAGTGACTGGTCATTTTTTTCTCACTAAATTCTGCTGCATTAAGGATCACCCCCACATTTTTTAATTGCTAAAACCTTGACTTCTGTTTAAGGTAGGAACAAAAGTTGTTTCAGGCACAGAAAAGGAAATGAATAATCTTCACAGTGTATCAATAACTCCACATGCTCAAACTTTGACCATGGCCCTTTTCATCATGTCATGTCTCAAGTACTTGAGATATTGAAAAATCATCCAGTCTGCAACTGTGGATCTTGAATATTGGGAGACCTTGAATTTTGAAAATGAATATAAGAACTCATTGATTGTTAGATGTAGACACGAGAAGATCATTGGATTATCAGATGTAGACAAGAGAAAATGGTAGGTATGTGTTGCTCCATTCTAATGTGTTTGACCAATGGTCCTTCAACTGTAGACCTAGTGTATTGTCAATCAGCATTTGGCTCCGCCAGGCTGTTGCATGAGGCCGTAGATCATCGCAGTTTGATTATATATAGGCAAAGGGTGCAAAAAGCACTTGAATGTCACCTCTCCTAGTAATATCATGAGTTCGCCAGGGATGGACACTGGATGACCACTATGAAGCAAGAAAAACTGCTGATCATGCAAATTATCAATGTAAGTGTTCTAAAATGAATTTCCCCGTCCTATAAATAGCACAGTTTTGCTTTCTCTCAGCTATTAATAGTAGTAATAGCTCAGTTGTCGACTATATGTCATAATAAAGGTCAAAACACTCTTGGTTTGCACTCAAAAATGATATGGGGTACACGCAGAGGCCCTCAAGAACTTGAAATTGACTCTTAAAAAGATGGGGGGATAGGGACCAAAATTTTTAAAATGTGTCCAGAGAGCCAAATAATGGCAGCAAGAGACACAGAAGTCTTGACAAGAGGGCTAGTATGTTAAAAGGAAAAAAAAAAAAAAAAGGCTGTTCCAGGGCTGAAAGCGAAACAAAAACTCTTCATGTCAATTTTTCGCTGAAAAAAAAAAAAAACTTGAAACGCGTTTTTCTCACACACACCCACACACACCCTCTTTTTTTTTTTTTTTTTTTTTAAAACAGTTTTTTGCTATCTCCTTTTTTTTGTTTCGAAACCGATTTAAACCGAATTTGGTATACATCATTGTCACCACAATACCCCAAAAGAAATTAGGTATACACATTAAATGCGGTCGGTAAGTTTAGAGAAAACTAGGTTTTTATTTTGAAAAAATGGCGTTGAATTTTCGCTATATGCGATTTTCAAAAATTTATAGAAAATTTTGTTTATGCATGGAAAAGACTTTTTAGATATTATGTCAAACAATATATCCACCAAGTTTTATCGAGTTTCATTGAAATTTGGCGATCTAGATAAACTTTAAAATCAGTCAATCTCAGGATGCCAAAATCCAAAATCCCAGATGGCAGCGTTGCCATGGCAACCGTATGAAAAATTCAATTTTTTTCCATTGCTTTCCTCTAATTTGAATATGCTGAATTGGTTGGAAAAGGCTGAAATAACTTAACTTTAATAATAAAAAAAAATCACCTCCAGGACGCGCTCTGTCTCCTTTTTTTTTTTCGCATTTGAGAAAATTGATGTTTTATATTTTAGCAACCTCTTTCACTCATAGAAGATAGGACAGAATGATTTTCAAAATTTACCTGTTTGGGCAAGTGATCAGTGACATAATTACATTATATGGGCGATTTACTATCTCTCTTTCATATGACACATACATGTATATCTTCAAATGAGGGGGGGGGGGGGTGGCTTTGCCCTAACCAGTAAACAACAGCTGAAAAATAATGACTTCAGTTTCAGTTCTTGTTTTCCTTGACAGTACCTTAATATTCCTAGAAACGCCACCTTGATTTTTGACATTGAATTACTGAAGATGGAATGACCCCACGATGGACAAGTGCATAGCCATGGTTGACTCTCTGTACATGACTTTGTTGTTTCACCTCATCATCCAGGACAACAGAAAAACCAGCCTTTGCAGTGATCAACACATGTCACCTTTCCACTACTCTGTGAACAGATGATTCTAATTTTCACTTTCATGTCTTTCTTTGTGCATTTGTTTTGATATAGTGGAGGAATTCTAGTCCTGGAATGAAAAAATTGAAAATGGATAAAAGTGCATGAAAATCATAAGAGATGGCTGTAAAATCATAAAAATATTCAGTTGACTCATCAGTATTCCTGAAGAAAAAAATGATTTATCTTCACCTAAAAAAAGGGAATGCATGTTCCTCTTAACATTTCCAACCGTCATACTTATGGATTTGAGAACATTTAATTTTTTTTCCTTGTATAAACAGCTTTTTATATAACTGTTGAAAGTATTAAATTGTTTGAATTTTTTTTTTTTTTTTAACATTCTGCAGCAGAAGAATATGTGGGATGAATTATAAGAATTCTTCTATTATACAAAGACTTTAATAATCAATAGGAAGACTTAAAAGAAACACAGAAAAAAAAAACACTTTTCAAATGCATTTCCTGTGAGGAGCAGGAAAAGAAGTGAAGGGGTCACAGGGGTGGGTATGAGGGAACATATTGAAACTGTGATTCACAATTTATTTGTCCAAGATTTTCTTGTATTTGACTTTCCTCATTTTTTTTTTTTTTTTTGAGAAGAATTGACATGTGAGTATGACTGCATACTTTCACATTGCTGAAACTAGATTGTATGTAAAACTCAAGTGTGAATGGTGTATTTGCTTAGTGTGTCTGTCACCTGTTTGACTGCTCTTTACTGCCCTACTGATGTCTTCACTGGCACATAAAAGTTGTACATGGATAAGTTGTATGAGATATCAGAAGTTTATAAGTTTGGTAAAGTTAACTGCGATGGATCGATTCCTTTGATCCAATCTTGCTCCAATTTTTACTACAAAATTGTTGAAGTTAACCTTTGTCCAGTGAAACTATGCTATGATTGCACATAACAACTGTCCAAGGCTTTAGCAGATTAATGAGATATTTGAATGGGCATGGGTAACTCTAAAATGTGGATGATTCCTGTTCGACTGTCCTACCAGAGTAAATGGGTGAACCAGCAATTTTGTACCACAGCATAGCAATTAAATGTTTCGAAGTAGGAGATTTTTCACTGGTCTGACAGAAAACATGGAACATATTTGCAGGGTGTAAACTGGGGGGCTTGACAGGACTTCTTGAATAACCACAACCAGTGTTTTCACACAGAACTATTGGTCCAGACTGTGTATGATATTCTATGAATTTGCTGTATGACTGTGTGAAGCATGAGCAAGATTATTTAAATTGAATGTGTGTGCTAGCATGGAATGGTTGTTTTGACATATGTCACTGACATTGAGACTTATTTAAGATTTTTCACCTTGTTTTTGCATAAGACGTAATTGTTTGAATTAAGCCTGTATACATTCAAGGCAAACCTTTCACCCTTTTTTTTTTTAAAACGTTCATTGTCATGATCACTTATGGTCTTTGATATAAATCTAAATGAAAGGAAAAAAAATCATGGCTTCTTAGCTTTCACCAGAGCAAGCCATTATTTTGCTGTCTCTATCCCTAGTGAAGTTTGATCAAGAGATTTTCTGCATAGTATCAGTGCTTTTTCCAGTATAGTTCCTTGCCTGATCAAGTATAATTATAATTTACTCAGAAATAATCAAGGGAAAACAAAAAGTCCAACCATTACACTTACTAGTATTCTGTTTGAGTAATTACTGAGAAATTTACTGCTTTACAAATCTGCATTTTTTCAAGATCATTTCCTGAAATGCCCTGGTTGCTTCAGCAGTGAACTCTAAGTACTCAAATGCATTATGTTGCTGGAAGAGCAAAATGAAATTAACAATCCTTGAAATGTAGTGAGAAATTTTAGACTGAATACTGTATAATTAGAAGACAGAGCATGAAAGCTTAGTAGCCTACCTGAGAGATAGTCACAAGGCAGAGGAATTTTGATTGCACTGTTCCACATGTAGGCCATTTCCAGACTTGTCCAACAAAATAATTTGCAATTAATAAAGGAACGGAAAGAGCTACAATGTGTTTAATCTAGGCCATGGTGAAATACAGAATGATGTCGTCAAATAAAAATTGCGCAGGAATTGGGCAAGTTTCATGGTCTAAGTTAAGGTCAAATTTAATTGTTGAGCAAATTTTTGCAAATATATTGTCTTCTGGAATTGACAATCTGGTACTAACTTGTTGAATATTTCGCCAGCTGGAAAAAAAGACAAAAATGTCATAAATAGAAGGCTATTCTGTGGGAATCATGATGAGACAATGAAGTTGTCAAATAAGCTATCAAAGGTCCTATACAGTCAAAGTTGAGGTACAGTTTAGAGGTAGAACACACTTTATTTTTAAATATTGTCTCTTGGCAGTGATGATCTGATCAATTCTGACACATACGGTGTCGATAATAAGTGTGAAAGGTTTGTTTGAATTTATTGCTATTACCTAATTGTCCATCTGTGCCGGCATTATTTGTCCTATGGAAACTTAGCATGTTTTCCCTTTGTCAAGTTTTTATACCCTTGTATATCAGCTAACCTTACAATTACATGTGATTTCAAGAGAAAAACACAATAAATTGTTCTTATTACCATGGTTATAATCATAGCCAAGATTATTATATTGTCACATGTTCATTGTCATCATTATTTTTATTATCATCCACCTCATCAACATCATTATAATTGATTTTAAATATCTTGACCACATAAATATAGGATTTTATATGTCACTTTTTTTTTTCCCTATCTAAGCATGTGTTCATTGATGGACATTTGGCTGATTTCCTTATGTCAAAGTGTTCATGTTCCAGCTGTTAATGTTTATCCTGTGAGAAGATGAAGTTTGTACATATATATATATATAAAATAAAGTATGAATGATTGATTGCTGATTGAAAGAGTGACAATTGGTACCAAATACTACCCATCTTTTTGTAGTATCACTTTCTCTGGATAATAGCAGCTAGAAGATTTGCTGCTGTTCTACTGTGATGTGGGAAGTATGAGTGAGAAGCCTGAAAACAGAAATTTTGCCATCCGAATCATTAATATGCAGAAAACCACTGGTAAGAAGTACATATGACATGATATTTAATATAAAGAGTGAAGAAAACTTCACATGGAACTTTCACAAATCTTTGGTGATGAAAACAGTCCCGACTAAAGACCTGGGTGGTAGAAAATTGTCTGAAAAGATATCTTTTATCCAGTTGTCGATGACTTGCATATTGACATAAATAGCCTCAAACCGTGTAGGGCCAACACTAGGTCAGGTTATATTTTTGTGTTTTCATATATTTTAGAAGCCGCTTTTGTCATGCATTTAAATACTTAGGATAATTTCCCATCTTTAAACTTACACCATGTAAAGGCATGATGCAAGAGTTTCCAAGGAATATTATAGGACAAAAATATAACTTGATCAAATTTCAGACTAACACTATGTGTGAGTGTTTCCATTGATTTATAGTGAATATGAACTCTGCATAAAATTTTTTGTTATGATGGAAATTATGAAATAATGAAGCCACTGAAGCTGCCTGAGTACCATCACATCTGTATGACAAATTTTGCTTGATATTTTTCAGCTCCTGAAAAAGCTGCAGCTGTATTTCCCAATTTCCAGAGAAAGTGACAAAATATTAGGAACCTTCCTCAATTTTCCATCCTGTATTTTGTAATCCCTTGTTAATTTAATTTTTTTTTTTTCATCTCTGATAAATCATGTTGAATCACATTCATAAATAATTGATGTCATTCACTATTTGCATCCACATTAAAATGCTGTCAACATTTCACAAAATACCAGTCCTACAAAAGTATCAGTTTTGTGTGGTGAGGTTACTGATTATGTTTGGAGTAGCCACATTTTTTCAAAGAATGTGTCGGACACCAGTGAAATAACCTGACATGATCTCACAGTGGCTGATGCATTGCAGAATTCCAGCAAAACATCACCATGCTCACTGTGTGACCCCACATTCTCATGCTGTTTGAACCCATTCAGTGCAAGATGATGGAAGACTTTCTGGAATATACTGAAGAAACTAGTACCTGTGTAGTATCAATATGTTATGATGCACTTGTACTGTGGCAGTGGGCGAAAGTGAACATATGTATATGGTTGTGATGATACGATGATCCATGTTTGGGTTCCATCATACTAATTGTTCTTGATGTTGATTGCTTAATAAGTTTATGATGATATTGCTAATTTTGTTACACTTGAAATCTGAGAGAAATTTGTGAATCTCATCCATCAGTGGCGAAAACAAGAAAAAATGTTTTATATGATACAAAAAGTACACAACTATATATATATATATTTTTTGTAGAGGTATCTTGATTTTTGTGGTAGCAAATTGTTTTGCATCATGTTTTTAAACCTTGTTGTGTTTTACAGTTATGAATAATGCCTAATGGAGGATGCAGTTTTGGCAGTTCTTTTGCAAGCAGAGTAGCTAGATGTCTGGGGGATTTTAGGCACTGATTCTGCTAGCATGCTGTAAGTTAAGACTGCCGAGATAGCCATCCGCAGGCGGCTGAAAGATGAAATGAGAATGTAATAAGAGATTATAACTGTATTATGATCATTTTGTCCAGTTTATCCCTATTTTTGTATTCAGCAGTGAGTGAGGCCTGCAGTATACTGGGCTGCTGCTTAGACACTGGGCACTACATGTATTTCAGTGAATGTACTGTAATTGTGCCCCGTCATTTATGAAGATTCCTCTCTGATAACCGCCATACCACATGTGTGCACTTGATCATCTTTTTTTTTTTTTTTTCAATAGAGGTTGTCTATTAGTAGGAAGCCAGAACTTTTCTTGTGCCATTCAGCGTTTTGAGACAGAGATTGAGGGGAGCGCTATAACATCATCCATCCGTAAATATACAGAATTTTATACGTGTATTGTGTCTTGATTCGAAAATGTCAGGCATACTTTGATATTATTTCTAGCAGCAAGCTCATGTGGAATGGAGACTGTTTAGACCATGTTTTTGTTTTCCCCTTAGCCATGGTCAAAAACCACTGAAATTTAGGACAATATATATATAAATATATATTATATATATTTTTTTTTTCATGGGAGAAGTGATTCTTTTATCATTTCATTTTCACCAATTTGTTGTCTGTGCTTTGGCTTTCAGTGAGTTATTTATTCCACAGCTGATGTAAATTTTTTATTTCATCATAAATAAGTACATGTATATGTGTATATTCTTTTGCCTCATGTTTCATTTTAGTTGATCTTTTATCTTCTTTTTTTTTTTTTTTTTTAAATTCTGACATGCCTGCTGACACCAACAAGTAAAAACCAAAAAAGAGGTGGCCACAGTTGTAGCAGTAATGTACCTTAATTTTCGTGTCAAGACCAAGGAATGACTGTCAAAGAACTTTAGAGGTGATGAACTTAGAATCAATAGTGCAACTGAGGCCTTGTCTTACCGCAGCATCGGTCTCGGGTCCTTTGCTGTTTGACATGGGAGAGAAAAGGGATACAGTATTGTCTTTCAGACCTGCTTATGGTCAAGTTCAGAATATCTTTCAGCCACATCTTCATAATGGCATTTTGATACCACCAGTCCAGCCTGAAACTCGAACTAACAACAGCCTTAGCGAGATAAAGTGTGCTGTGCGTACATGCCTTATTACAGTTAGGTGTGTCTGTGCTGATACTAGTGTTTTTGCGTGTGGTCATAGACTTCCTCTGTTTTCCATCCCAATGTTAGTAGTTTAGCAAGTCATATATTGATATTCAACTCTCATACAAGATCAATTTTTGTAACACTCATGTTTACGTGTGTTTATGGAAAAATGTGTACACATGTCATCGCCCATGTTATGAAGGGGACACATATAAAATGGCATCTTTGCATATGAGAGAATTTCGTTATATTTTTACAAAGTAGCGTATCAATAGCTCTGTGTCATTCTTATGACGTGATATGTAGTTGTCCCCCCTATATGTTATTTTGTATGATTATAACGATTAGCTCTGAAATTTGACCTTATCCAGAAATGTATGTAATACAATGTATATCCTTTCATGAGATGGATGATGATATGTACTTCTTAGCTATGTAGTATTCTGGGCTGTCTTTGTATCCTACCCCATGTAGTTGACGGGCATGAATTAAAGACAATAAGTAAAGCGAAAAATCCTAAAACAAATCTGAATATAATTTTATCATTAGATAAAATCTAAACTCTGTGTTTTTTTCTTTCATTTGAACCCTCCTGAAATTCCAGCATTGATTTCATTTGCTATGTCAGTTATGGCCCGCCAACACTGAGACTGGGGAAAACAGTGATTTCTCATACTTGTATACTCATATACAGTAAGAGGCTTTCATCTGTAGCATGCTCCTTTATTCACCAGTGAGAGATCGTCCCTTCTTTCCCTCTGTGGTGATGATATGATATCAGTCTAAATCAACCAGAGCCATAATTCTGGGCATGCTCTCAAACTATGATGTGAATCACGGGGAAAATGTCAACATGATCTTGGCTGCTTGTATCTACATTATTGATGTCTTCACCTGGATTTGCACTTGTAGTATAAGATCCTCAACTTATTGTTGGCCTTAAGACAGCTGTTACTATGATCACCATGTATCTATACATGTAATAATCTTTTTACACACACAATATCATCCTGTCAAACAATTCCAGTATCTCCCCTCAAAGACAAAAAAATTATTATAATCTAAATTTTGAAGACAACAGAAGCATTGGAAATTGTTCATACAACAGCAGAATCTCTACCACTCTGCAATATAACACCTGAATTTTTATTTTCGGTAAAGGATTTTTAAAAAATCAGTCTGAATCGATGTACAGCAAGTTGAACTGAACATTGAGGCATGTGCTAATCCTGTATTCAATTTTCATTAAAATTTTAATTTAGGTTCAACAAATTCATGTGCAGGATACCTGTGAGGCCTTTTGATTTTAGGAGTCTCTTCAATTGCACAATAATTCACAGCTCTATGTGCAGTATTTGTAATTTGAGATGTGATGCGATGAAATCAGGCTCTCATCAGATTTTGACCATTTGGATTCATTTCCCTTTCTGTATGTGAACAAAATTTTGTTCCACCTTACTAGAAGTCGAAATATTGACAATTAAAGATTGTGGGGGTGACCTGTTGCTGCTACTGAATTGAGTGAGAAAATGGGTAATCACTTTTGTAAATCCTTATTAATCTTTGTTAGCCTGTGCCACTAAATTACAATTATTGGGCTTTTACTCAATGCATTTCTGCATTTTTAACTCTGAAATGCATTTATACATTGATGTAGAGGGGTTCTGAGAAGAAAAAAAGCCATAAAATTCGTTCACTGTTGAAAAACACATGATTTCTCCAATCACCTCAGTTTGACGAACGCCTGATTTCGTTGTGTCACATTTTATTTTTATATTAAAAACCTGTAATTTTCACTTAAACTGATATTGAAATACAGTGTAGGCCTACACTTTGAAAAATTTGAAAAAAAAAAAGTTGTGACATATATAAATTAATTTTAGGTGAAGGACATTTTATTCACAAGTCCAGTAAGCGCAGATATCCTCCTCCTTTTTTATCAAAGGATAAAATTTTCGCCATAATTACATGATAGCATTTAATTTGTTACCTGAGCATCCTTTTTTTTTTTTTTTAAAGACTTTTCTCTGCCCTTCTTTGCCTGATCTTAGCTCCATGATTGCCTAAGCAGTTATGTTATATTGAGACTTTCATTACTGTCAATACTACTAGTTCAGTGTTGCAAGTAGGTTAAAATGAGTGCCCAGTCATGTGTTACCATCAATTACTATCTGTTACCAATAACCATGCTTTTCAATTTACGCATGTATTTGATTCTTTGCCCTCTGTGGGCTTACCTCCCTCATTCTTTCTCTTTTTCTTTCTTTCTTTCCCTCTTTTCCCCTGCCTTAATTAGGTATATATATATGATTTAGCATGATTTTATTTTCCTAAATTCGTGTTGTTTCATTTTGTGTCTTTGATTGAACGAACGAAGCCATTTATTATCATTGCGATTATTGTTTTCACTCTTTTGGGGCAGTTTTAATTCTTGCTTGAAGATAACTACGCTACCCTTGTAATGGAGAAAGTAAATACAAATTGTTTATGCAAGATTTGACAGTGTTATCTTATTATTTTTTCATGTTGTACTGTTGTACTAGTGTATGTCTGCAGTTCTCCATGTTGGTTGGTGCCATACAACTGTCCCTGTGACATGTGATGAAACAGAAATGTCACAACTTCTGAAATCTTTTTATGTACACATGTATACAGTACATGTATTTATATACATGTATATAAATATAATTTTTTTAAAAATAATAATAATAAATGTTTAATTTTTCCTTCTCTTGGAGCACGCTTCCTCTTTTACGTTACTCCTGTGCTCATTAGCAAATACATACATCCCTTAGCCATGGGCCTTTATTTGTTCTTTATTCGTGTCATACGTAGTATACAATGACCATATACATGGGGTGTCTATGCGGTGGAGTTAAAGGGAGGGAGAGGATGAAATATAGATCTGCTGGAGAATCCAACATCAAGAAATTTACACGATATAGGCCTACATACACATGTAATACATCAAATGTACGATATACATATACATAATTATATACATACACACATAATTAAATACACACACTCATCATCATTTCCATTTTTTGTCGTTTTTCTCCCATGGGAGGTTTGGCATTGATGAGTTGTCTCCATCTTTCTCAGTTCTGGGTTTCCCCCTCGTTGATGCCCAGTTCTCTGAGAATGAGATCTTTCGCAACTCAGGCACTGCCCACGTCTTGTTCGGTCTTCCTCTTGATTTCCTACTCTCTAGTGCATGATTCATGGCTCTTCTGATTATGTGATGGTCTTCTATCCGTTGCACATGCCCAAACCAGCACAATCTATTTCTTCTCACTATAGATTTCAGGTCTTCAACTGCACACATTCTCCTTAGTTCTTCATTTGTGATCCTGCCTTCCCATTTGATCTTCGTCATATAGAGCTGTGCAACGAGGTCACTCAGACGCTCGCCGCATGTAGCGGGGCTACACATTGGAGGGCTGGAACTATAATACTTAGCGTTGAAATTAGTCTTTTATTGACGAT
>JBCAUA010026628.1:0-12477 GCA_038406235.1 Peronia verruculata
CCCCCCCCCCCCCCCCCCCCCCCCCCCCCCCCCCCCCCCCCCCCCCCCCCCCCCCACAAAAAACCTCGCTCAACGGTGGAATGCTCGTGCTGATATCCCTAATAGCTGTAATAAATATATTTAACGGTATAATACAAAATAAAGAAACATCGTGAGCTTTGTTCTTTGTTGTCCTTCCTTTTGGGGGATTTGCAGATATATAAAATAATATATATGTCATATGAAAAAAATATATGGTAAATCTACCATATATTGTAGTCATTTCATCTATCACTTGCCCAAACTGGTATATTTTGAAAATCATGTTGTCCTTTCTCGTGTGTACCAAAACAGCTGCTAAACATAAAACATAAATTTTCTCAAAATGCAAAAAAATGGAGATAGAGCAACAGAAAGCTGAGCTCACGATATGTAGAATTACTTTCATTAATCTTTCCTTCTGTCAAACACTACTTTATAAAAACAATCTTCTAAATTGATTCCACTTACATCCACATTCATGACTTTTTTTTTGTTTTTCTCTCTCTCAATTCCGTCACCAGCACCATTCTACAACTCCCTGAGCATTGCAAATCAGGGAGAAAGAAAAAAAAAAGACACTTCAAATATATGTAATATGAGAGCAAAAGTGCATGAGGTACCTGTGTTCACTTATAATAAATCTGACATATAACAAAATCTCGAGCATCCAGAGCATAAATCAGAGCGTTTGTATTTTATAAACAAACTGACCGAAGCGGAGACAACTTAACATTCAACTTGTTTCTCACATCTTTCAAACACAATTTTCTGATTTCAATTATGAGTCTTAAAATGTGACATTTCTCTGTAGGCCATAAAAGTTTTGTCTCTTTGATTTAACAAACTCTTTTAATTTGTCCTTCCTGTCATCTGAATCTTTCTCCGTTTTGTCCTTTTCACCCGACAGCTTATCTCCCTTTGATTTTTCCATCTTTGTGTCTTTCTTCACAACCTTTTCCTCCCCTGCTTTTCTCTTCCCCGCGACAGCGACAGGCTCAGCTGTGGCATCAGCTGCTGCTGTTGCAGGGCTTGTCTCACCCTCGGTGCCGGGGATCATCGGCCATGTGGGAGGAGTTTTGCGAATGATATGACGCAGTTTGTTCTTGATTTTAACGAAATGCCGCTTAAACTCCAGACCATCTCCCTGCAATCCGAAAAAAAGATGTAAAATTGTTAAAAATGATGTTACAGTGTTCTGATCTTCATACCAATATAAAACTGAATGTATCATTTCCCCATCAGTTACCTCACTTGTGCAGCATTTTATCTGAATAATTTTGCATCCTATCAAGCTAGAGAATAGTGAAGGCAAAATTCAGCGTATTCATCTCCATAGTGTTCGTTACATAATATATGACAATCAATCCTGAACAAAAGAATTGGACTCTAACCTCCTCAATAAGACATAAAATTTTACACATTCTGGATGTGGTTCACGTTCAACCTCCGCTTGCGTAGTTATCTCAGGTTTTACACATAAAAAAATAAACTCAGATTAATAAGATTGCTCTTCCACATCTCTGAGTTCAGAAGTCAGGGATGTCTCATTTGTTTTCACCAAAAAGATAGAAGATTTTGTCAAAAGTCAACAATGATCAAAGAGTCGGATTTCCAACTAATGGGGATGTCACTTACATTAGTCTTCCTACTAAGACCATGGGCAGATTATTTGTTGTTTTTTTTTTGTTGGTACTCTGTGCTGATATTCCATGAATATCTGTCACACGACCACTCAACTGCATTGTGTGGAGAATTAAGCACTACAAACTTCGATCTTGATCTTCAAACCTTGCCGAACAACAGTTCAAGCTCAACCCTCATCAGTAGCATGCACAAAACTCTTCCATACCTCCAATTTTACTGTTATCATGCAGGACTTTTAAAAATCATGAGTGCCTTGTGGACTCAGCAAAGGTTGTCAGTTGATGAGTCAAAAGTAGGAAAGTTGGCGACGACCAAAGAAGTCGGAATTCCGACTCAAGTCGGAAGTTTGACACCTCTTAACTAAAGTCTAATGTTTAATATCCCTTAGGAGCCAAGACTGTAATTTTCAAGATTGAGTTGATATTTGTCTTTACCTTTGACAACCTGAAATCCACCAGCAAGTTGTTCCCCATCTCAATGAGACAGATCTTGAAGATGAGACGAGATTTAGTTTTGTCGACAGTGGAGACTGTCAGCTGGAAGAGAGAAAACAGGGCATGGAATTATGATTTAAAAAAAAAAAAAAAAAAAGTTCAACACAAGGACAAGCATGTAAGGGTAAAGTGCAAGCAAATTTTCATATCATTTCATGTGTCAAGAAAGAAGACCTAACAACATCCACTGCATCCTGAATAAAAGAAAAACAGCATTCTGAATTGACTGAATGATCCATGACCCAAAACAACGCCCTAGTAATTCATTATCTAAATATCTTACGTCAACTTTTAACATGACTTAACTAGGACATTGCCGCCTTATGTAACAGATTCACAATGAGGAAGAATTAGTGCATGTATCTGTTTCAAGACAAAAAAAAAAAAAAAAATTATCTTTGGAGGGGTCGATTCTGCAAGAAAAAAGAAATCTTTATTCAGCTATAAGACAGCAGAATGGCAGACCTAAGGAAACACAAATCACTCTATACAAGGAGCAGAAATGCAAATGTCATCAGTACAGTAGGTTAAGCAGTTAAAAGCTTTTGATTAGATCTACATCCTATCTTTCGACATAGATTGACTTAAGGATAAATTTTCATTTTTTTTTCTGGAGTAGTGAAGGAATGGACACCGCACAGTAAGTCTTGAGAACATGGCACTGAAAACATCATGAAGTTTAAAAAAGAAAGAAAGAAAAATCCCCTTACATGTTTTGCCACTCATCAAATATGAATGAATAAAAATAAAATAGCAAAAGGCATTTGAGACACGACATGATGAAATCAGGCAATCTGATGCAACCAGACAAATCCCGTTTTTTAACAATGAATGAATTTATAATGCAACTTTTTTTCTTCATAGAATCCTTCTCTAAAAATGTATTTCAAAGTAAAATAAATTGAGCAAAAAGCCCAAAAATTGTAATTAAGTAGCAAGAAAGATTAACAAAAGTGACCAACCATTTTCTCACTAAATACTAAATTCAGCTGGAGCAACTGGCCACCCCCATCATTTTCAATTGCCAATATCTGGATTTCTACTTAAAATAAAACAAAAATTCGTTCACCCTCAAAATGGGAAATAAACAATCTCCATAGTGATACTAATAACTCCAATATGCTCAAAATCTGATGAGAGCCTGATTTCATTGCGTCGCATCTCATTTGTACCAGTCACTAAATTTCACAGATCCACTAAATCACCTACCACAATGCTGGAGTTCTTCTTCACTCCATAGCCCTGGGACTGCAAAAATCGCACAAACTCTTTCATGGTTTCTTGCAGAGATGTCGACACAAAGAAGCGGGTCATTCTCTTCACCAACTTCTGGAATGGTGTCTGGAGATACAGATGGAGAAAGAAACATAAAGGTGTGGAATTATGCTGATCAATATCTTGAGTGACACCACTGGACATCAATTTTTCCACGTTTTACATGAAATGACATCTAGCTTTTCATGTAAAACTCAGAGAATTTGATGTCCACTGAAAGTGACATTTAGCTTTCAGTATAGCCGTAATCGTGCTGATATGTCGTTAAACCCAGCACACATCTAGCTTTAACTTACAGTATTCTCTTGCAACAGTCAAGCTACTTACAATGAAAATTACAAGTCATGAGTCACTGGCTTAAACGAAGTCAGTGAATGTCTTAGGTCAGTAGTAAAACAAGAGTTAGCATTCATTGATTTTGTCATAAACTGGAGAGCATTTCAGCTGACAATGTATGATGTTCAAATCTTTAAAAAAATTTAAAAAAGCAACTAAATAAAATTTTACAAAATAAAAAATAGGTTAGATCACACATAACAGAACTTGCTGTCTCAAATAATAATGAAACATTCATTTTTCATGCCAAAGAAAAAAATGTTGTTCCACACTAATTAGAGTATGAACTGGTATCATTAAGTTTAACGGTCCCTTTTGAGGATTAGATTCAGATCAAATAATATAAATCTACTAGAAAACAAGTCCACGGGTGAAGGAAAAGTTCTATTCTTTTTCACTTGGCAAAGACATTTCAAGTCCTTTCTGCTGACTGGCAGGGTGATGCTTTCTAAACACTTTTACCTGTGACGTGCCAGGTGTGCATTGCATCTGCGAGTTCAACAACAAATCATCTGCCTGTGTCGGCTGGGAGAAGCTCATTGGGTGTCTCACCTCCGCCAAGGGTGAGAGAGAATTCTCATTGGTCGATCTGTCTGGCTGAGAAGCTGAGATAACTCTGGAGGGAGAAATAACACAGACATTCAAAGAACTGCCACCAAAAACTCCTCTATATTTTTTCTCTCATACATTTTCTCTCCCATCCCCTCATCCCTTTCCCCTCTTCCTTTTTTTTTTATTTCTAAGAGTGTTTGTGCTTCTGACATCGGTTCAAATCTCTGACAGCGATAAAAGTAAAATGAAACTTCCATTATTTCACAGCTAAATAACAAATAAATAAATTAATAAACAAAAAGACATGTCTTTTAAAAAGAAAATTACCCTTGAATATTTCAGTGTCACAGTGGTATAGAGAAAAAAAAAATAGACTACAGGGATGTCAATCTATCTACATGAAAAAAGTAGGAAAAGTTCCTAGCATATTCTTTAGCAATACATTGAACTAAGGTACATTAATGGTAAATTTATAGACAATACCAGATTTGGAGGCCAACAGAGAAACTATTGGCAGCCAAAAAGTAGGAATCCTACTAAAGTAGGAAGTTTGACATCCCTGAGACCAGAAAAGAATGACCGTGCCAGGACTTACCCAGGTGGAGATGACATGCGACCTGTGTCATCTGCGGCAGCCATTTTCTGTCTCTTGGCCGCTGGACAGGCAGAGGTCGGGGAGACAGGGGACATGGAAGTGTTTTCTTCTTCTGAAGACCCAAAAGGAAAAATACACGAAAAGTTTGTGTTAGGAAGCTCAATGCGTAAGCAGTCCTTTCACTAAAGAGACAAAAAATTCCCCCACAGTTGTTCATAACAAGATCTTCATCACCTTTAACTTGCCCTTCAAACAAGACATACATTAGACTATTTTTTTTTACTATGTTAGAACTTCTGGAACTGTTTGATTTCTGGTGAAGAACCGCTGAAGTTGATCATATATATATATATATTTTTTTATATGATAATAAGATCTCTGTCATGGAAAAAAACACAGGTTGACTTTGTTGACATACAGCATATGTCACCGTAAAACCGCGTTTGAATATGACGTATACTGTACGTCAATAGAGCATCTGACCCTAGTCCATAAACAAATGGATTTGGTGCATCAACACAGCAGTGGCGGAGTTAATTAGAACCAAGATTATTATTCACTTTCTTCTATAAGTAAGTGCCACAGAAACAAATCTCTTGGCAGATCTATCGTGAACAACATGCAGAATGAAAATAGCATTTAACCCTCACATTTCTCCACTCCAGTAGTCTTAGAATGACGATGGAACAGTGAGATAAGATTCATCCACTGAAGGAACAGCCATTTTGCTACTGAAGTAAATTGTTATATTTATGGGAGAAATCGTTAAATATCTACGGTTCTGATATTAACAAGGGGAGGCCAATATAAGGTATAAACAAATGCCGAAAAGATGATGAAAACTTGTGGCACGTTAAAGAATGAGAACTCTTGCCATGCTAAAGAGGAAGGACATAGTGAAAGTATAAGAGACGAGTCCATCTTGACTTGATTCATCAATGTCATCAACATCATCAGTGCTATGACAAATGTCATCTGATATGCCATTCAAAAGACAGCAATGGTCTCCATTGCTCTTGATCTTCTCTTGTTCACAGCAACATGTCTTGCGACCAGTGCAAATGAGTCAGAAGTCGAGCCGGGAGATAAAGATCTTCGGCCGTCTTCGGTCGTTTTTTAACTACTTTGTGACTAAGATACCAAATTTTGTTTGTTTTCACAACATGACAATTTAACCTGTTTTTTACGTGAAAAAAGAAGTTTTGGTATCATAGTCAGAAAATAATCAAAAACGGTAAAAAATGGCTGTGACTAGCATCACCCGGCGCGACTTCCGACTCATTTGCCCTGGGTGCAAGACATATATGATAACAGGTTCATTCTTTGGCAATGTCAAGCCAGTCCTTCCATAATCTGCCTCTTCTGTGTCTGCCTTCCAATTTTGCTTGATCGTAGACAAAGTGCTATAATATGGCATGGTCCAGCCATGCTGTTAACTTGCCGGACTTTATTACAGCCAAACCATCGCAGTACAACTGGGTAACTGTTGCCAAACAGAGTAACACATAACAAGAATCATTAGCTCAGCCCACAGCATAGCTTTGGCATGAGGCATAAAAAAAAATGTCCTGATCATTGCCAGAAAAAATATAAGTATTACACAAGCTAACCTACCTTCTTTCAGAGGGAATGACTTGTTATAGAACTGGTGCTTTTTGATTTGGGCCAGTGTGTATCGCCTGCTTGGATTTTCCACTAGTACTGCACGACATAGAGCTGCAAATGAAAGCATAACAAGGTGTACTTTAGACAAAGAAAAGCTGTTGATAATGATTGCAAATTTGAACAGATGGATGAGAAACAGATGTTCCAATGGCTATCACTGATTTAAAATAGTCCTTCAATTATTATTTTTAGATTCTCTTCTCTCAATTGTCGCAAAGAGGACAAACTATCACCAGAGAGAGACAGAATACATGTTCGGAGATGTCAAATTGTTTACATGATAAAGTCAAATTATTTTTGCGCCTACATATTATATTGTTATGTTATATTTAAATACAAAAAAAAGGTAAGCCTATCATGTTTGAATAATTTTGCAGGTTCCCACCGGAACATGACCTGCCAATGATTTTACTAGTCAGAGCTGTCATCAGTTTTTTTTTTTAATGAGAATGTCACGTGTTGCGTTAGATAGACTGAGTTCAGGACTGACTTCCCTCTTGCAACAAATTTTCCTAAGATCCCAACCATATTATCAGGGTTTTTTTTGTTGTTTTTTTTTTGTTGAGGGATTTAAATGACTACTTCCAGTTAATTACTCTCCTGTGATCACTAGACTATATATATTGGCAGATTTGAGGACCTGAGCACTAGGAACTTCAATTACATCTTGATCCAAATGATAGATCAGCTCTTGTGGAGAGCATGCGCAAAGTTCTGTTATACCTCAATTTTCCCATTCTTCATTGCAGGCCTTGAATCACATTTAAATAACAATAATTTAAATTGGAGGTTACATGATGGAACTGGAGATCGGTCTGAGTCTCCAGAATCGTCATCCACTTCATAGTTCTGTTTGACTTTAAACAAAAGTGTCTACTGATCTCCATGAAAATCAATAAGATCTAAGACACAGGGATGTCAACCTCGCTACATTAGAAAGTAGGAAAAGTTCCTGGTGTACTCTTCAGCAAACATATATATTAATGAAGTATATTAATGGTAAATAATTCCGGATTTGAGGCCAACAGAGAAATTACTGACAGCCCAAAAGTAGGAAATCCTACTAAAGTAGGAAATTTAACATCCCTGAAGACAAAGTCAGGAAAAAAAAAAACATGACAATATGATATACATAATGTCATATGACATGAAAGAATGGCCAAGAATGCTACATTGATTCTCAAAGATTTCTGCATCCACATAATGTAAGCAGCAACTGCTTGCTGGTGCTGGCACAAATATGACTTTGAAACTCAAAAAGTTACAAGAGTTCACATCAGGGAGTACGACAACTTACACAAAGCCAAGGTGTCGATTTTGTTCCATGGAGACATAGTGATACAACATTCTTTCCAAGCCCTGTATGAGGGGTCGCGGGAAATGGGCACATCCCATGGAAGTTCTGAGGGAAAAACACATTTTTTTTTAAATGTTTGAATGTGAAAAAAAGGCAAATATATGCAGATCCCAGCAACTAAGTGAAAGTGCTTGAGTAGATTCAACAAGATATCAACACACCTGTAGGTCTCAAGAAGCTTATACTATTATACTAGAGAGTGGACTGATGATGTCACCTTAACAAAACACCCTGTGTCTCGCCAACACTGGACACCATGGCCATGAAGGCATTGCTGTTTTACTACGCTTGGCATCCTTTAGCAAGCACTGAGTTAGTCATTATTCTGATCTTGTGAATTTATTCTTGTAAACAAATGGATTCATTTCTTTTTAAATCGAGAGCTACACCAAGGACAGAATACAACAGACTTGCAATCATGAGATAACGACAGTGTGAATTTTGTGTCATCATGAATATGTGGTAACATAATAACAATGGCGTTAACTAGGTGTCTTGCCTCCATGGCGTGTGACGTCATCAGTTGGCTCTCCAGTATAAATGGTATGAGCTCCTTGGTTCAGCTTTATCTTGGCAAATACTTCTGTCCATATTAACACAGCTCTTATACAACAATGAAGTTAGGCTGATATAAAATGTCATTTTAACTACGATATGATGTTTAAAACTTAAATCTCTTTTCCATCTCTTCAGCAAAACATGTCCAATGGCACCAGTTTTCTTCTATTCTAAGATCCTTGAGCAGGGATATCAAACTGTTTTCACAAAAAAAAAAAGTCGGAAAATTTTACCCCTGAAAAAACAGCCTATCGTCCGAGGTGCTTTACGCTGCATTGTGGTTTCGGTCGGTTACGGCGTGCCCCGTGAGGCGGTGCCATAGTGGGATATCCGTCCATTGTATTTCAGTGTATTGCACTGCATGATACAGACATTTTGCCAGCATGAGCAAAACTCTTTTATACTTCACGTTTCACTGCTATTGTTAATATGCAGGACTTGCTTCACAAATTATTATAAAGCTACGATTGCCTGGTGGATTCTGCAAAGTCAGCAGTGTTGAGCAGCCAAAAGTAGTAAAGTTGGTGACAACAAAAAAAGTTGGAATTCTGACTAAAATGGGAAGTTTAGTTTGACATCCCTGCTGGAGGGACACACTATTTTCATGAATAGTAAAAGTAAAAACAATAATTTCCGCTGTTCATTCAGCTCAAAACTATTACTGCTTGATGAGCCTGACAGTTTTGTGCATGTACACTGGCAAAAACAAACCTCATGGGTGTGTACCTGAGATCTGTCTATTCATATATCCAGTGTGGCCACGTACTTTACATGCTCACTAATCCACCATTACTT
The DNA here is from genome assembly GCA_038406235.1 of Peronia verruculata. Taxonomy (NCBI): domain Eukaryota; kingdom Metazoa; phylum Mollusca; class Gastropoda; order Systellommatophora; family Onchidiidae; genus Peronia; species Peronia verruculata. The sequence goes on from JBCAUA010026628.1 coordinate 9,293, forward strand.
AGGCCAATTACAACAGTGAGAGTAAGTGAAGCTCTCGTAAGCTGTTGTAGTTTGACACGAGGAACAAATGAATAAAAACAAACAAACAAAAAAAAAAGAACAAAAACAAAGCTGAAAAAAAGAAACTGATAAATTTTCAGACAATATGTGAGAAAACTTCACAGTCTTTTTACCTCCAGCCAGAAGAGCAACCAGGATAATTCCACAGGACCAGACATCTGCGGGCTCTGCCTTGTACGGAACGCCTTTGAGCACTTCGGGTGCCGTGTAAGGTTTGGTGCCACACATCCGATTGACGTCCCGCTCCTGTCCCTGATAGCGAAACACTGTTGCCATGCCAAAGTCGGTGATCTGAAGCACATCTGGACAGAGTCAATGTGCAAAGGTTAATCTTCTGCTAGTACCTTGACAAGACTGACAGCATCAAGAACACTTGTCTTATCAATGATGTAATTTTGAGCATTATGCATTATGTTTAGAGTGTACCTAATCCACCGCAAATCAAAGAAATAGATCATTAGACAATACTGTCCATGCTGTTATTCACTATCCATATATCGAATAACACACCCAAATTGGGCTTACTGGTCTTACTATGGGACATGTAAAAATAACCCCTTCTCTAGGTCCTCTAAAAATTCAAACTATTTTGAATAACGTCATACCAAAAGAAATGCTAAAAAAAAACCTCATCTCTACATATAATTATATAGAAGTAAACTTGTTAACTTTTGTTAGTCACTCAACATGTATGTCCACTACTCTTTATGTGTTGAATGCACGTATGACAAAAAGGACATCCAAACTTTGTGTCTGGCTTGTGTGTTGCGGTAGTGTTATGGAGTGATAGAAGGGTAGTACTATTATGATGGGACTGCATAGCTATTATATCACATCTGACATCTAAATTTGTAATGCTACGTTCTATATATGTCTTTGAAGCTCATAGTGGGGGTTATCGCGATGGGTTTATGTCTTAAACAAAACAAAAAAAAGAAAAAAAAAAGAAAGAAACCATGTTTTTCCTTACTACAAACAAAAAAAAAAAAAAAAAAAAAAAGAAATCCAACAGTTCAATGCTCTCATTGAAAACTGCTGCAATGCTCAAAATGCTAACAGCAAACGGGAGTGTTGATTTGTTCCTCTCTCTCTACTTATCTTGAATTTCATCATTATTTTCTCAAAATTTTAAAGTATTTTATCCAATGTTCCTCTTGTTAAAACGAAATTTTGAAAAAAATTAAAAAAGTAAAAGCAGGTGCAGGCAAACAGAGCTGTTATTTCAACTTACCATTCTCATCCAACAACAAATTTTCTGGCTTCAGATCTCTGTGACAAACTCCTCGACTGTGCAAGTATTCCTGATAGAAGTGAAAGATGAGGAAGCAGATGAATCACATCTAATTTAAGTTCTAGACCTTTAAGTGGCCCTCTACACTGACCAAAATTAGCAGCATTTTAAGTGCTGTTGCGCCTGTGGGGGAGGGGTTTAAAACTTAACCCTTCTGAAAACACTTTTAATTTTCTGCAGATTGTCGGAATTTCCACGGCTGTTGGAAAACTTACAGGTCTAAAATTGACAATAATGAATATCACAGATAGGATCTCTCCTTTTTACTATTTATACATGATCTCAGGACATGCTACAATGACATAAAAAAAATGTTCATGCAGTGACGCCAAGATTTTCTGCAAGTTTACAAGATCTCAAAAATGCTGTGAAATTCCACCAGATATTGAGGATTCGTGAATAAAACATTAGTATAAAAGAAACAAGATAGAGTAGTTTTTAACTCTCAGTGAGAAAATGAGATATGAGACATTTTGTATGCACTATTCAATGCCAGACATTTCATATGTTCTGTGTAACTCACCACCCCCTCTATCAAGTGCTGGAAATAGCGGAGGGCTTCTGGAACTTTCATACCAACATCAGGCTCTGAAGGAGGGAAAAAAAATAAAGAAATTAGCCATTGCTCAACATCTTCTATCAGTAATTAGTAAAAAATGCAAATATTACACATAAAAAAATACATTTTAACCTTAAAACTCTGTTTTATTATAAGAAGACTGTGGGAGGATGTTTTTAAGTTTTAAAAATTGCACTAACAGAGCCTGTCCCATCCCAGTCCCTCAGATGATGAGAGACTCCACAGGTATCTAAAAAGTTTCAACTTTCAGAACTTCTCTGTGAATTAATGGCCATATCTTAATCTCAAAGTCACATAATGTTGTAGTGATCACTCCTCTTTTGGTTACATTGTGGAATATTCCACAATGCAAACAGCTCATATACTATGGGCCGTTACAGTGCAACTTGTGAGTGTGTCAATGATGTCAAACTACATCTCAATTCAAAGGACAAAGTTGTTCCGCACCTTTGTTCCTAATGCAAATTTCAGTTATCATGTGGCTGTGAAAAAATCCATTCAAAATCTTCCCTCTATATACGAATGCTAGTGACAAGCTGACATCTAGAGACCCAGTTGAGAAAACTGCTTCAATAATTTATTTTCTGTTTTCAACTTTTAATATTAAACAGGAGCACCATTTGATAGTACTGGAGCACCAAAGGGCCCAACCAACAACAGATATGGCATGAAAAATGCACATTTACATTCATGTTGGCTACTGAGTTAAACAACATCATTTAAATCAGAAAGAGATTTTCCACAGAAATTTTGTTATTCAAATTCTAACTAGCCCTGTGGGGGGCACAGAGTATATAAGTAGATTCCTCTGCTCCCATCTGCAGGTGGTAAAGCCTGTGATCGGTGGGATGTCTCCCATGGAATACCACGCTCAATGTACCAGGGGTAACATCTCTCCTCTCTCTCCTCGCTCCTATCTCTACTCTCTTTCCTCTCTTCTTGGCATGTAAACGTATATTATATCTTAATTATGTTCTTACTGTGTACAGCACAATATAGTCGTACTTATGATGTGTCGTTAAACCCCTACACAAGCCAACAATTTGAATTCTAATTAGACACGTTTGTAATGATCCAAGTCAGGATACAATGTAATTGGATACATGCAACAGATTATATTAAATTATAACATGCATTGTACAGTGGTCTCCGCCTAAGAACCCGGTCATCGGGAGACAAAAAAGCGGGCTCTTAGACGGACGGGTTCTTAGGCGAATTGAAAAGTTACGCAACCCATCAGGCCACAGATTGTCT
>JBCAUA010026639.1:0-12475 GCA_038406235.1 Peronia verruculata
ACCAAAATATCAGCATCGAGGTGCACATGCTGGCCAAAAAATTTAAGTCGCAGGACTATATATTTTAAAAAAACCTTCCACAGAGGCCGCAGGGTACCCAGCTAGTATAATACATATAGTACTTGCAGCCAGTCAGAATGAGCCGTAAGTCACCGGACTCCAATTGAGAAATCTTGGGCTTAATGTGACGTAGATGGTGTAGTTAGTGATGCTTTTTTGTACTGCAGAAAGCAAAAGAATGTATCTCCGAATAAGAAAATTGTTCTGGTATGGGGAGATTATGAGAATATCAGGATGTTGTGTGGTGTCGTGGCCTAGCGGTTGGGGCATTGGACTTAGGATCTAAAGTTCCGAGTTCAAATCCTGACTCCCCAGGTTTGAATGTGTACCCGACTATAGACAATGAACGATATTATTAGATATTGATAATGATTTTAGCGCCTAACAGGCAGCTGCCTTGCATGCTTCCCAGGAAGCTGAGAACATTTATGAGGGTTTTCTTTGGGTCTGCCAAGGTAATAATAGATTTTGAAGCACTTAGAGCCTGTAATTACAGGGATAAGCACTATATAAATGACCTACTATTATTATTATTATTACTGTGTGGTATATGACATGTATACATATAATATACATTTATTTGCATAACTGTTCATTGTTGCTGATTTTTCGCATGATTTCAACTGGTTACCTTTTTTTTTTCATCCTTATCATCTCTTCAATTTGCAATATGAATATGCAGTATGAATAAAGGTTTTATGTGACAAAGAACAACTCAGTTAGGTGGAAAGTTGACATATGACTGGTTGTAAAGGCAGATGTCTTATGTCCAGGCGATCTCGAATAACAATTAAAGTTATTAATGAAACAGTTGTTCGCACACTGTGGTGTCAGATTAGCACAACCAAGTGTTAAACTGAAACTGTTGTTTCAAGTATTTAAAAAAAAAAAAAAGCAATAAATTAGCCAAGAGAACCCAGCCAGGGTGGGCATTAAATAAGGGGTAGCCATCAGTTCACTAAAGTCTTGAATGTGTGAAGAACCGGCACTCGGGCAGTTACTGTCAGTATCCTGGGCCCTAAAATTGCAATGGAGGTTTTCTATTTTTGAGGAGATGTGAAGGCCTATTATGTTAGGAAACTGTATATGAAAACAAACAAACACAGCACAAGATTATAGAGTTAAGTATTATAGCTAAATAAACCATATCTTAGAGTTTTTTTTTTTTTAAATTATTTTTGTTAAACAAAATGAAAATGAAATAAAAGCAAACAAGAAACAACCTTAAAGTTGGATGAGTATTTTAAACAGAGCATCAGCATCAGATCTGTCTCTGTACAGTGGGAGATAATTGTGCTCAGTGCTATTACTTTCCTTTACCAGGCAAAAGAGGGATTGAACAGGTAGTGCTAAGAGAAAAAAAACCCAAAAAACTTTTATCCCATTTGCTTGAAACATACAGTGTACATTAGGGGGGGGGGGAGGATTATGATATAAAGAGAATATTGTCTTCTTGACATAATTTTATCAAATTTTTTTTGGGGTGACCAGTCTTTCGAATGACAAGGAGAAAAAGAAAATTTTCCTCTTTAGGTTGTTTTGCTCAATGTCTTCTTTGTGTGGCAAAGGGAAATAACAGGGCTGGTCAAAATGATCTCCCGTTACACGAGTCTCTCTTTTGGGAGAGCGGGTCAGGGGCAGGTAATCTTTGAAACAATCTCCCATTGTGCTAGTAACTACTGGACATGGTTTTATCTGAGAAGGGACACAACATACACCCAGCGTCACTGATTTCATATATTCAACATTTTTCCTTTTCTTCTTTCTCCCCCTTTTTTTTCGTCCAAGTCTTCTCATTTTTCTCTGTTTTTTTTGTTTTGTTTTTTGTTTAAATTACATGTATTTTCTTTTTAATTATGATAAAAAATGTTTCAGTATTCTGTCTGAAGCCGACTGATTATTCTACAGTGTAATTTTACTCAGTGCTGATATGGCTGATATACACCACAATAGTGTTTGGCCCTCCCATTTTACTTAGTGCTGATATACACCATGGTAGTGTTTGGCCCTCCCATTTTACTCAGTGTTGATAAGGCTGATATACACCACAAGAATGTTTGGCCCTCCCATTTTACTCAGTGCTGATATGGCTGATATACACCACAATAGTGTTTGGCCCTCCGATTATTTGCATGCAGTTATGTTGTGAATGCTCTTCAGTGGATCATTATCAAACTGAAAAAAGAAAAAAAGATGTGCATATGGCCGGCAGATGTGTCTGAAAAGAAAAAAGTCTGTGTCATCAGTTAGACGGAACACAATGAAATGAAACAAAATACACCAAAGTTGGTGATGCCAGGTGACATTCATGTAGACACTAAGGCTAATAAATTATGGGAAAAAATCAGGTAACTACATAAAGGCCTCTATTTGCTGATTAAGATGTGAATGTTCGGTTTGTTTCAGGGAATAAAACCAGTCAGGAAAGAATGCCTCTGGTGACACTTTCCCCCACACGATATCTGACCCGGCGGACAGAGGCCTGCCTTCGAAATGGTCACTTTATCACACCTCCTCCTGACAGCTGTATGGAAGTTGTTGTACGCAATGGTAAGCATATTTAGGACTAGGTACATCCAGTAATTTAGTATGGCATTATAAGAAATGATGAAGACTTGGATAATAGTCTGTATGTCTTGCGACCAGTTGAAATGAGACATAAGTCTCTGGGCAAGAACAGAGAAATAAGGGGGGGGGGGGGGGTGTGTGTCATGGATCGATTTTTTGTTTCTTCCAGAAATGGAAAGTGCATTCATTTCAGAATGTAACATCGTCTTTCATACCCTTTATTTATAAATATTACTTCGCTAAAATCGGGTTTTTGTGATGTAGGCATGTAGATTTGTGTGTTGGGCTATTCATTTAAACTTGATTTTCTCGTAATTTCTGTGATTACTAGGGGTCCCTCTTTGTCTTTTTAAACTGCAATATCTTTGTCTTGAATAAAGCTAGCTCACACCACCTGAAAGGGTATAAAATAAGCTTTCATGTGATACCAAAACCCCATATGGTGAAAAATGGACATATGTCTCATTTTGACTGACATTTTGTTCATTTTTCAAGGGAAAAGGAATTAGTGTTTTCATCTTTGTAGCTTTCTTAAGAAAAGTGAGTCATCATTTTCTTTATTAGCTTTTCAGCTGTTATGTTTGTAAACATCTGTTTGAAGAATGTTATTAGTACGTTATGTTGTCAAACATCTGTTTCAAGATGTTATTAGTAACAACTGGAATATTAGGGTTTCTACAATAACATAGTATGGCTAGGTTTAAGAAAATTATTAGCACATCCGGGATCTAAAATGAATATGCTACAACTACATTGTCTAATTTATAGAAGGGGTTTCATGAAGCAAACTTTTCTTGATCAAGTTCCACATCTATCAGTTTGAATTACAAAATGGTGTAAGCCCCAAATGTTGTTTAATCATCTTGTTCTTTGTTATCCATTGACTTTTACATATCTATTTCAGCTGCAATTTGCCGAGTGAGACGCCGTTTACAGTTTGGTCGCAAGCCACCAAGGGACAGGGAAATGAAAAATGATTAACACAGTGATTTATCTGATGCAGAAGTTTACTTGTATGTTATTCCTATACGTTAGAAAACAGGTGTTAGAGGGAGACAGTGAATCGAAGGCTTCTTCAGCTCTGTTCTACAGCTGAGGGGAAAGCTGGACAGAGTGTGAAAATGTAACTCTTACTTTATCGTTGTAGAGGATGGGTGTAGTTTTTTGTCCTCAAAGCATTTTAGCCAGCTAAATGTTGCACAGTTGCATGAAATGCATGGTGTGCTAAATAATCATTTGTATACCAGCCAAATTGATGTAAGTAGAAAAAAAAAATAAATGTGATGCCGAAAATTTTGCTGAACCGTCTCATCTCCATCACCTATAACAGGAATATCAGAAATCAAATCAAATACATCATAATTTTAAAAGACTTAAAATATCAGTGTGGCCTAAAACTACCACATGATGTTAGTGTCCTGGGACTTTTTGGCCTCCCTCTTTACTGAGCAAGTCTTTCAGCAGAGTGATACCTTGGGGTTAATGTATGTCCATAGCTTGCCGAGATACAGGGATGTCATTTCAGAGCATGACAGATGTTGACATTGTCACTGCTCTGTGATAAAAGCAGAAGTTAAACTAAAAGCCAAAATGCAATTGACATTTCATGGCTTTCTGGAGCATAAACATTAGTAAGTAATGTTATTGAAAAAGAAATGTGCCCATAGATTTCCATACTAATGGGAGATTGGTATGACCAGTTCAATTACTTCCCTTTGCCAGACACGAGCAGTCATGAGCAAGCATCGTAAAAAAAGAAACAATCACATTACATCTTGTAATCCGAAAAACAGACGCTAAAAAAATTTGATGGAATTATAACAAGAAAAAAGAAACCATTTTCCTTACACCATAATTATTTAGGAATTTTTCATGACCTATGTCTCAAGCAAAGAGCTTAGAAGTGATTTTATTGCTGGTGTAGCTGCTTATTCGACACCCTTTATGTCTCGCAAAGGGAAGAGTAGGGCAGGTCACAACGATCTCCCATGGCATATCTTCAGGAAAATGGATGGTATACGTCCACATTCTGCCTGCTATCCACCATCTCTTCTTTAGCTTTATTCCGATGTTCTGATAACTGACCAACATCACACATCTATGTATGATTGCCTGCGGAGAAAAGGAGAGGATGGGTACTGGATGGCTTACGCACAGTGGGCAGTGCTGAGTGTGGGTAGGGTTAGCACTGACCGTATTACTGATGTTAAGCAGTGAAGTGGCTAAAAGATATTTTTCAGTAACTTGACGAGTCCTTTAAATGACTGATATCACAGAACAGTGACAACATATTGTTTCACCCATCCAAACCACTATGAGCCCGGTGAATGACCAGGATTTTGGTAATCTTCAGGCCAAAAGATTTGTTCCGATCAAGCGAACAGTAGGAAATCCCCATCTAATTTTAGTAGGGGGGCACAAACATTTCAGACTATTCACTATCATTGACATAGGGAAAAAAAACATAAAAATAAAAATTGCACGGGGCCAGTGACAACTGCTCTTGAATCTCATGGAGGAGTGGGAACAAACATCAATAGTAAGGTGTTATATTTTTTTCCGGTAGGGTACAAAAACTTCTCCAGGGATTTCCAGGTTTTTGCTTAGATGAATATGAACTATTTCAGTTTTTGCTGAGTATGAAGATAATAATAATGTCATTTCATTGTTTATGACTATGTAAAGTTTGGGCCAAGCCTTGTCCATATTCAGCGTTGTTCAACATGGTTAGCCTGCAATATCAGAAAAATGTCTGATGTTATACCATTGTCCAAAGGATCTTGGGACCATCAATATTCTATTTTGAAGAGCTGGAGAAGCTTTCCAGCATTGTTTTTATTGATTACTGAAAATGCTTATTTGCCTTGTGTTTGAAAAACTTACTGAAGCAGGGTGAAAAATGAAAAGGTCTCCATGCTAAGGAGACTGATCGTCCTTAATATTTGGATAAGTAAAATCCTTAGGTAAAGTAAAAACTGCATACATACATTGGAATTTCTCCATATGACTTTTTCAAAGCAAGTAAATTTCTTTTTGACCAGGATACAATGTAAATTGATAATGATCTCACGTAAATGTTTTGTTTGTTTTTTTCCTCACAAATGGTCCGTAACCTACGTTTATAAAAATAAAAATAGACAAAAACAAAATAGAAAAACAAAAAACAAAAAAAAAACCCAGACACACACACACACACACAAACAAAACCCCAGTCACATACAGTGATTGCATGCACACCTGTTCTGTTTTATATTACCAAGTTGTGATATTTGCCCTTGTTATCAATTTGCACACCTTTTCTTGTCAAAGATGTGATTGAACCAAAGATCGTCTACGAAAGGAAGGCAAAATTGATTACATGTGTGATATTTTTTTATATGCCTTTGTTTGTGTTCATTACTTTTCAACACGACTCATCCATTTTCTTTTTGGATTTTTATGTATATATATATCAGCACTACTTAAAATGAAGAAAACTAAATACGTGCACAAAGAGAAAAGAAAAAAAAAATTGATCTAATGACAGCTTTCAGTAATGCAGAATTTAGCAAGAAGATCAACCAACATGGGAATATTTTTTATTTTTGCATAGATCATTTTTCTCTCATTTTGTTTTTTATCGAGTGTCTTTGTGTTAAGATGAATTTTTTTTTTTTTCTGTTATAAGTCTAAATCATGTGATATATATTTGGGATTCACATTTTATGTCTTGAGCAAAGAAAGTTTTCTTCAATATGGACCGTTTAGAATGATGCATGCTATCTGCTAAGTGATTTAAAACATTGCAAATTTTTATCTGCTTGCTCTGAATAGATGCTTCACTCCCACTTTTTGCCCTCTGGTTTTTAATTTTGTAGTCCAGTTATGAAGGTCATTGCAGTGAAAGTAGACACGCTTTCACAACTGAAGCTGTTCTGTACATATGTAAATAATACTTTTGCATATTAGTGACATCAGTATTGGGTTCTATGTGTCACTAGGAATGGTGCTGACATTTTGAAAAAAAAGTTATAAAATGTAACAGGAGGTTACAACAATTTTGTAAACAAGTGAGACTTAATGCATTCACATTCGTTTTTTTAATGAGTAGTCATTTTTATGTATTTCTGAGGTGCTCCAACCAGAGTGAATGAATTTAAATATTTTTGAAAGAATGAACGACTTAATTGTCCTACCAGAAAGTTCTTATCATAATCTGGTATTTTAGGATATTGTCCCTGTAAGTCTTAACAAGTCTGCAGAGGCAAATTTTACAGGAGAGACAAAAAACTCGATAAATCAAAGTGAAATTGTGAATTGCGCATTTAATCCACGAGACAAAAAGTGTAACTGTCATTGGTTCCATGGATTTGATATTTATAGAGGAGGTGGGGGAAACACATTCTAGTTTTATAAAGCCAAGAACATCATGACCGAATATTCCGGACTTTCTTGTTCAGAGGCCTACAGGGACGATTTGCATTGTTTTGTGTGTTTCCTGTGGTCACCTAGAGCAGTGATTCCTAACATTTTTGCACTTGCTACCCCGTACCCAAAAGTGGGAAATCCATGTGACCCCCTACTATCAGCAGCTTCATTTAAAATTTATTTTCTGTGATATAAAAGGAAAGAACACTGGACAAAAAAGAAAATATATAAGAGAAAAAATGTAATTGATGAGCTGAAATTAATTTTATGCCAAGCCACTTTTAGCAAAGCAACAAAACCTCTCCTGTCAAAGCTTTGTACCTACCTTAGGGTCATAATCTACCAATTGGGAACCCCTGATCTAGAGTTACTTCTACATCTGAGGGAGACTGCAAGATCTTGCATGAATGCAGAATAATAGTAGAACACATTTTAGAAGAACCTGATGGGAAAGAAGTAATTTGGTTGATGATTGAAATGGCTTATTACCATGTGGCCAATGTCCCATCCCCTTGGAGATTTAGATTGAATTTGTCTGTTGTATTTTTTCATCCCACACCCAAGGAGCTTATACTATTTATACTGGTGTGTGGACTCATGATGTCACCTTAACAAAATAGCCTGTGTCTCGTGTGCCAACACTGGATGGCATTGCACTAGAGGTGTTGCTATTTTGCCATGCTTGTTGTCCTTTACTATGCACAGAGTTAGTCACTGTTCTGATCTATTGAATCTTTGCTTGTAAACAAATGATTCATTTTTTTTTTTTTAAATTGGGAGCTACAGCAAAGACAGAATACAAGACTTGCGATTATGAGATAATGACAGTGTGAATTTCATTCATAAACATGTAACTTAATAACGATGTTAACTAGGTGTCTTGCCTCTACTGGCATGGCTCCACACTCGGCACGCGCGACGTCATGAGTCCACACTCCAGTATAACCGTTAAAGCTCCTTACCACACCTCAAAGATCCCAACCTTGCAAAATGTATGATTCTCACTGTTTGCCATGACGCATGACTGGTTATATAATGCAATTGAAATTTTGAGAATAATAAAATAAGTTGAAATGTCCATTTCAATAAAAATAAAAATAATTTTTTTTTTCTATAGCACTGATAATGTTTATTTCAAGTTGCATAAAATTTTGTTATCCCACTACCTACACAAAACAATGTACATATGTATATATAAAAACAACAAAAAACAACAGATGTAATGATATATTAAGTCGGATAGTTTTGTAAATTCAGTAAAGCATACATAAGCATGCATGCATGGATCATTGTTTGTTTTTTATATCATAAATTTTTATATGATTTTTATCAATACAGCAAAGTCTCTCTTCCATTGATAGTGTTTATATCTTTATTTTTTTATGATACAAATTAAGAACTCAGTTCTTGGTTGCTCTGTCTCTATGTTTCACATTTTGAGAATTTGATGTTTTATGTTTAGAAACTATTTTTGCACAAAGTACAGCAAAATGATTTTCAAAATCTCCCTGTTTGGGCAAGTGATCGGTGAAATAATTGCATTATGTGGTAGATATACAATCCATCTTTCACATGATATATATATATCTCCAAGTAGCCCGAAATTGGAGATAGTGCAACAAAGACCCGAGCTCATGAAATACATGATCTGATGAAGGGTTTCAGGCCAAAATGTGACAAATGGCCATTTTTGAAAATTTTGAGCTATACCCCTCAGTACTGGGAATGATGATAGTGCTATATGGTAAGGACTTTCCTTTTCACTAAACGCAACTCATACCTCTGGAAGTCTTCAGAAAATTCTAGTTGTTATACTGATCAAATGTTAACTACTGATGAAAAAATTGTCATTTTTCTTTAAACGGCGATTTTGGATATGTCTTATTTTGCCCTGAAACCCTTCAGATATTTTCTTTGCCCTTTGTGTTCATTTTTTTTTTCCTTTAACAATCGAAGAAAATGGAGTGTAAAGTGATGTGGAATCATGTAATCTGTCCCATTACATAGAAACAATGCTTATTACAATATCATGTATCTTAGAGTTTTTAATCGTGTCATTTTACATTAAACTTTGCTTTGATGCTTTATCAGATTTTTTTTTATTTTTATGTTAAACAATTTTGGTCATTCTCGGTATGTATAACTGCTTTAATTTTTAATCTTAGATTAAAAAAAAAAAAATTACCAATACACATTGTTCTTTCAGGACTGTTCAAGTTTTTTGGAAAATAGATATGTTTTGAAGTTTCCTTAATTGTTTTGGCTTTGTATTGTGAAAACTGAATGAAAGAAAAATCAAAGCATACAGTGTGAAAAGAAGTAAAAATATGAAATGGATTTGGTCATGCAAAGAAAAGGGGACAGATTCCTATAATCTCTGCCAAACGAAGGCCTTAGCTAGCCAGTGGGCAATTTCATCATTTAAACAGACTGTTTTGGTAAATTTTGGATTTCCTTAAAATACCAGTTAATGCCACTCGAAGAAAATGTATACTGTATTTTCATCATGTCCCTGGGATGTACATGTATTTGAGATGATGAAGACAAATGAGGGATTGCCAAATGCAACTTTTGTATTTGAAAAACAATGTAAAAAAAAAAAAAAAAAGAAATCAAAGAAAAATATCAGAAACACATACAAAATTGAAAATCTGCAGTAGAATCCTCTTAATAGGAGATCCTTGTGCTCAATCATAAAACTTCCCTTTACCAGACAAAAAAGGAATTGAACAAGCAGTGTAAAGAAGAAAAAAAATAACTTTTGCGCCCTTTGCTTGAAACATACACCATGAAAATTTTTTTAAAAATTATGATGTAAAGAGAATGTTTTATTGTTATAATTCTATTGAATTTTTTGGCGATCAGTCTTTGGAATGGCAAGTAGTAAAAGGATTTTTTCCTCTTTACACTGCTTGCTGAACACATCTTTTGTCAGGCAAAGGGAAGTAAAAGTCTAGTCAAAATGATCTCCCCTTACACAAGTCCCTCTTTTGGAAAGAGCAGACAATATGCGAAACGATCTCCCATTCGAAGTAGAAGGGAAAAAGAATAGACTTTGAATTAAGCAAGTCCAAATTACATTATGGTGAAATGAAATAACTACAACTATTACATAGTTACTTCCCATGATGTTAAAACTACATATACTAAAGTTTAAGCTTGCTCTAAATTTTAGCTAGATCTAGATCTTTTAGTTTATCTATGTTTCTGGGCAACAAGTTTATTTTCATCTCTAGAGTGAGAGAGCTTCTCTTCAATGGACTGGGTTTTGATATTTAAATTTAAAGGGATCTGAATTAGATCAAAAGAATACAAAGTGTAAATGTACAAACAACAATGCAGATCTAGCTTGTGGGTCGGTACAATCACATCGTTCCAATGAGAATTGATGTTTACTTTTGTGTTTCACTAGCCTCGAGCTAGATCTAGTCGAAGACAGCAACAATGCATTGAGCAAGTAGGAGCGTGTGTATTACATGTACTGAAACCAACAACCTTGCTGTCTCTAGAGTCAGGTGTAGTCAGCCAATGGAGCTATTATTAGGCCTACCCATTGTTCGGTCATACTATTCATTTGTGGTTGTTTTGAAACCGATGGTCAGTGGGCAGTCTCCTGAGGCGGAGTTTGCTTTCCTGGGTCAGTCACAGTAGGCCTAGGTGTCTCGTCACTAGTCAGTCTTTGTCCTTCGCATGTACAACGCGGTGGAATGATGTCATGTAACGCATCGTTCTCTGCTGAAACAGTTGTAGATCTAGATGTCAAGGCCTGTTTCAGGGAACACTGGGGTGGTGCAGAAAGGGTGGGTGAAACAACACAAACCATTCAACAAGTAAATTTTGGATTTTCACATTAGTGCTGAGAAAACTTCGAGTTCCTGAATTTGAATTATGGGGAGCTGGCAGACTTGGTTCAAATTACGAAGATTATTTTTACTAAGGAGGTGGAAGGGAAACAAACCTAGCTTCCAGGGATATTCGATTTAGAAGTGTTCGAATTATTTGGACTCCACTGTAGTAAATTAACCAGCTGATGAAAGACAATGAAATAAATCTTGAGAAATTCTTTATCTGATGGAAACAATGAATTCATCACACATAAAAGGAACAGATATGAATAGAAATTTTTATTTCATAGAAAAATTGCAAAGATTCATTCACAATATGATCAGATTGACATTTAAACAGGTCCTGCTGTATCATAATTTACACCAAATGTGTACTACATAAACAATGTTTGCTCCACCAAGGAAAACAAATGCAGAATCTCCCTGAAGCAAGTCCTTTTTCATATAACTTTTGAATTTTTTTGCTAAATCTGCTTGATGCAAATATATATGTATGTGTAAAAAGGGTCACATTAATAAATCCTAGTCGGCTATAGAATACAAAGACTAAGCACTTCTCAAATAATGATATGAAATCTTACTCCAGGTTTGTAAAACACTACTAGAGATATTTCGTAGTAGATAAAATACAAAAAACAATAGGAATCAGGCAAATTCTTCCTGTAAAGATTGATCTTACTTAGGTGAAAATCTCACTAAATATCTTTGCGAGAAACCCATTACACCAATAATTTTCTTGGACTTGAAATTATTGCTACATGCAGGAATCTGTTTTCTATAATGTTTACATACAAAATACTGATGGAAGCACATAATTATGTACAGGATGACAAGAAATATCACACAGTGTCAATAACATACAAATGTATGTTTGTAGATGTATAAATAAATCATTTTACCCAGAAAAATAGAACTGTACAGTTAAAATCACAGCCAAAGTGTTAATACTGTCATGTGGTTACTAGAATTGTCAAAGGCACAAAAATAACATTATACAAAACATGTTTTATCATATCACAGACAAATAGTCTCACAAACTACGTGAATAATATAGCAGCATTGAGATCCTTGCAAATGAAGAACAATTACAAAATGAGTGCAATGTTAAGCCTTGATGAGATGGAGAAAAAAGAAAGACATGAAGGATCAATGTTGTTCTACTATTATATATCAAATGTCTCACAGCCAGCACCATATTGGGCTTTTGTATCAGCTTATTTCATATAAAGTATGGTGAAAAAGTTTTGAACTAGCTCTGTTCTAGCCAGAGATATTGCAGTTTAAATAGACAAAGGGGGATCCCCAGCAATGACTGAAACTCCCAGAAAATCGAGTTTAAATGAACGGTCAAAAGCGTAACCCTACATACCTACCTCATAAAAAGCCCAATTTTAATGAAGAAATATTTATTCTTCTTCTTCGTTCCCTCTCATGATGTCTGTCACAGTCTGAGTCCGATCTACCGCAGAAACACCACTGTCTTCCCGAGATCCTCCAGTTCTCCATAGAGCTTCTCCTGGAGGGGCGCCCCACCAGGCCAGATAGCAGTCCTCTGTACATCATATCTCAGGCACTGCTGCAGCACATGTTCGGCG
>JBCAUA010026650.1:0-12475 GCA_038406235.1 Peronia verruculata
TCTTTCTTTCTTTCTTTCTTTTTTCTTTCTTTCTTTCTTTCTTTCTTTTTTCTTTCTTTCTTTCTTTCTTTCTTTCTTTCTTTCCCCTCTTTCGTTATTTCTATCTTTCTTTTGTGCATATTGTACTTTCTCTACCACTATTTCTTCCTTTTTTATCTTTCTTTCTCTCAATCTTTTTCATATTTTCTCCATTCTTTCCTTTTTCTCCCTTCATCATCTCCAGCAATCTGCAGTCCATATGACAAAGAATGGATACAATAATAATAATAATAATAATAAAGTCGTTATATTTTATTAAAGATAACAATAACAAAACTGTCACTGTTGCTTTTTGAGAATGTGCATCATTTCAATAAATAAATAAACTTGACATGTGATCGAATTTCCAGAAGATTGGTTTACCTATTGTATCGCTACCAAGGAAAACAAACCTGTTGGTTAACCTAGTCCTTACATAGGGCGACCTGATCTAAGTATTAATTTTTAAAAAGTTTTCATATCGAGTGATAGATCTACAGAATAAAGGAAATCTCATGAAGACAATAAAGTGCAGTTGAAATGTAGAAACCATGATTATGTAGAGATTGTTCTTTAAATTGAAATATAACCACAACACTCTTAACTATGGTTAAAAATAAACAAAGTTAATCCCTCAAGTTCACAATGCTCCAGACAAGATTTAACTGTATTCGTTAAAAAATAAATCAGTTTTCAGTGCCTGTTTTTTGTTTTCGTTTTTCCCGTGTGAACTCTATACATCTTCTGGTCATTGTATGTGTTTTTCCGCACCCACATAATACTACATATGAATGTAGGTGATTTACTCCATTTCTCTTCATTATATCATATGAAGACTCCAGTGGAAAAACCAGATAAGTCACGTTGTTTTTCTTCTGAAAAATGAGTTATTGCTCCGACACCGCTAAGATTTGTTAACCAGAGCAATTATTCGGAAAAACCAGCTAAGTCCCGCTAAAAAGAGAGTTTTGAAAAGGTTATAGAGAGAAAAACTATAGACTTCTAAACTTTAATTTCTGTTTTTCTCCCTTTGTAGAAAATGTGGCGTATCTGGTTTTTTTCACTGGAGTCTTCATATGTATGCCCATATTGATATGAGAATGTCCAATATTTCTAGTTGTTATTGACATTTGCCAGATTTGAAAAGCCCAAGGTATCGCGACCTGTTATACAATTTTTGTCCAGTTTTCTTTTTCCTTCAGTCTCTTTGTCGCAATGTACAAGGCGAAGTATTCTTTAAACTGTTTGGGGCAAACACCTTTTATGAAGACAGTCGTGTCATGACATTCAGGGTGGGTCATACTAGGCTAACAGCTGTTTAACCATTGTGTCGTGCTATAGGTGAAAATTAGGCAGGCCATTTTTCCCTTCCAGTTCAAAAATATTTTCAACATTGACGAGGTGAAAGGTTATTAAATGTAAATAACGTCTTATGTACTAATTTGAAAGTAACTGAGAAATCTACTTATAATAAAATGTTTTAAAATATGTAAAGTACCTACCTACAAAGTGTTAAATCTACAGCCCAGCATGTAATTTGCTTTGATGTCCGCACTCTCATCCTGCCTTCCGGCTTTTTTGTTATTTTTTTAATTTGTTTTTGGTGTTGTTGTTTTGCTTTGGCGAGGACAGAAAAAAGCAGCAAAGAATCGAGTTTTTTTGTGTAAAGACTAGCCTAAGGCACGGCACACACTGAAGGTATGGCACACACTGAAGGTATGGCACACACTGAAGGTACGGCACACACTAAAGGTACGGCACACACTGAAGGTATGGCACACACTGAAGGTACGGCACACACTGAAGGTATGGCACACACTACACAGAGTCCCTCGCGGGGGCCCGTGGTATGAAAGTAGGTTCCCTGCTCCCACCTGCAGGAGAAGGGGGCTCACTGACTTCGGCTTCTGCTTCAGAGGATGAAAACAACTCACGTCGGTGAGGTTCCGGGTTCTGCACGACTCGGGGGTCCTCTCATCAGGGGATGGGACGACACGAAGATCGAAAGACCTGAAGTTTTTTTTTTTTTTAGCGACTCAACAGTCCCCTGGCTTCTTGTCTGTAGGGAAGTCCGACGTCTAGCCGTCTATGATAAGGAGAAATAACTTCGAGATCCCATAAGTACCTTATGCAAGTTAGAAAGTTATGCAAGATTCTTGACAGTTTAAAATCGATGAAGGAATAGGCCGAGTGCTGCTGTCCAGTCAAAATTTCCAAATTCCAAATTTCTTCCCACATAATTTCTCAGCAAAAATTGACAACTTCTAAAAGCCAAGAAAATCCTACTCTTTTAGGATTGAAAGGCTTAAGAAAAACATAATACCTACTGGCGGTGAAAGCCCGCCATCGGTGAGATGTCTCTCATGGAATGCTGTCCTCGACATTCTTGGGGAGACATTTCCATTATATCTCCTTGCTCCTGTCTTCTCTCCCGATCTCTTTCCTCTCTTCTTCTTGACGTGTAAACGTATCTCACCGTGTTTGGCACAAAATAGCCGTGTTGGTGCTAATGTGTCGTTAACCCCCAAACAAGGTAACAAAAACTACACAGAGAAGTCGGTCCATAATCAAGTGAACTATGGCCTTCAATCGGACACTGTGCTAAATCCAAATGAAACTCTATACCAGTACTTTACCAGTTCGATATCCCACCCTAATCATGTAAACTCCAAATGATAGTTCATATTCGACCAAGCAAAAAGCTGAAAAAATCCTTGACTGAGTGTTTGTGTCCTCCTGCTAAAAATAGAGCTCACACTGATGTTTGTCACTCACCACCACCAGATCCGAGAACAACTGCCAACGGCCTCGTGCATGTTTGTTGTTTTTCTATGTCAGTGGTTGTGAACAGTACAAGACGGTCAAGTATCAAGATCTCCGGACGGACTTGTGAAAAGCCGGAACGAAGGCAAACATATTCGCAGTAGAAATGGGAGCAAAGGGCTATGTTGGTTTAACATTATAGTCTCTACTGAAAAAGCTCAACTTAAGTTGCTGGAATATTAGAAGTGCTCTGCGTGAGCTAGCAACATCAGCAGAGAACTCTTCCTGTTGGATCTGGTGCAAAAGAAACGATGTGACCACTACACCACTTGATATCTGATGGTAGATTTAAATAAAATACGTTATGCCATAAAAACACTGGCACGCGTGGCAGAATGGTTAGAGTACCTCAGTCAACTACATCTGGACCGAAAACCACACGGCAATTGTTCCAATCCCAGTGAGACCCTGAAGGCAAAAGAAAAGGTGTGTGACGGACATTGGGAGTCATGACCTCGGTGAGGCTTGGGTTCTAGATGTTGTCAGGAAGTTAAAGGCCCAATCATCTAATGAAAGAACCCACTCTTCCTCTGAGGACCGTCACCTGTCTGGCTCCACCTGAGAAGTGTTCTATCACAACAGTAGATCATCCCTGTCCTACCGAGGTCAGGCAAAGGATCCATTAACCATTTGATTGCGATCTCCTCTAGCAACATCTTGAGCCCCCAATGATAGGGTAATGGCTGACCACTCTGAAACGACGTAGACTCTCGATTAAGCAGTATATCAATGTATAAAGAGTGAAATTCTCTTTTCCTTCTACTACTTCAGACATATAGTTATGGATTACCTGCCATAGTAAAGCTCAAGGCACTCTTAGTTTTGACGGAAGCCACATGTAAGCTCTCAACAACACAGACCTGACTCTGTGAGAGCCCTTATGACGATAGGGAAAAGGCAGAAGAATTCGAAAAAGTGGTTTAGTCTCCCCCCCCCCCCATTGTTGTTTCTGTCCACTTTGTGTTTCTTTCTGGCCGCATCCAGTTCTGTATTATGTCGAATTCCTTTAGAGTTATAGATATCTGGATATCAAAAACTAAAACTTAAAAAAAAAAAAAAATAAACACTGAAAATCACTGGCATAATGGAAGAACAAACAAGGAATGTCGTTAAAAGCAAAAAGAAGAAAAAAATGAAGTAAAGAAAAAAATGAAGTATGAAGTTTACAGAATAATAAAGAAATGAGATTTAAATGTCAACGTCCATAAACGGCATGGCAATGTGAAAGTATATTATTGTGCTCAACAATAACCATTGTCTACCTCATAGATTATCAACCACTACAAAGAAGAACCCGTTTAAACACTAGACTCATATGTTCTGTTTGACTATTACCCAAGGTAAAAGCGACGCTTCTTAATACCAATGCAAGTGGACCCCGTTTATCCTGTTATTAGGAGACAGAGCTAAGATTATGTTAACCGTTTTTTTTTTTTTTTTACACCATTGAAGTTAACATTGCAGATGCGATTATTTTCATAGCAGATTAATGTCTTGACCTTTACTTTGAGATTAACGACATAATTCCATGCAATTGTGTAACTCTTTTTTCATAAAGTTTAAACCAAATAGACCAATACAATTAACCCATTAGCTGTTGGCTTCTTGACTAAACCGTTTACATCAAGGAGACAGAATGAATCTTTTTGTTATAGAAATCACATTTAAACACATCTTGTGTTTTACTTGAGTTATGCACTTTCTTACTGACTTCGTAAAGAAACGCATCAAATAATGACTACACACATCGATTGTGTCACATCTCTTTTCTTCGCCAGAATAATTTTTTTTAAAAATTTATAAAGAAAAAAAAACTCATCTTGCTAGTTTTAAAAATGGACCAGAAAACGTTGGTGATGTAAATTCACCCCTGAATACATACTTGAACTACAGGTGAATACACACTTTTTCTATCCATATGAAAGCTATGTAAGACCATTCAAAGCATTAACGATTAACGTGTAGGTTCTGAATGATAGGAACAGTGTTTAAATCTATCATTTTCAGTTGTGAGACCGATCATTTCATGGTGAACAACTCCAGCCCGAGGACTGGGTAGCTGTGTTCAACAAATATGTTATTGCAGAAGCCCTGTTATATCCAGATTGACAATGTGAAGTTAAGACGCCGGAAGCATGCATGACCTTTGGCAGAGATTTTGTTATGACATAAGGAATTTGCCCGGATAGATTGTAAAGCGAGTACCTATTATATTTGATATATGAGATATTTTAAAAGCATAACCGTGATACTGTTTATGAACCAGTTTTTATATCCTGTATAATCAGATAACTTCTGCTTCTGTTTGCATGAAAATCTAAGTTAGAGAGAGAGAGAGAAAGAGAGAGAAAGAAAAAGAGAGAGAGAGAGAGAGAGGGAGCAAGAGAGAGAGAGAAAGAGAAAGAGAGAGAGAGGGGCGAAATAGAGGGAAAGAATGAGTGAGAGAGAAATAGAGAGGGAGGGAGAGAGAGAAACAGGGAGAGAAAGATTTAGGTAAGCTATCAAGTGTTAGATTATTTCGGTGGAGGATAACTTTTCTTTCCATTTATATCTTGATTTTTTTTAGTAATATCTTTTCTTCCTTTTTCTTTTTATTTCTTTTGTTATACCAGCAATATTCGTTTTGAGGAAGGCACCAAGATGAGCAATATAACACTGACTGCAGAAAAAGACACCTCAAATGAGACCCACCTACTAGCTGCTTGGATATTGAAGTTTGTCTGTCAACCTATCATATCTATTTTTGGTATCACTGGAAACTTGGCCACTTTGATCGTCATCTCTCGTCAGGGACTCCATAAAGTTTTCAACATTTTCCTTCTGGCACTGACTCTATCCGATTTTGTTTATTTCCTATCCGTTAACAATTTGGTTGCCTTTATACTTTACTTTACCACCGACAACAACACCCTTATTTTCTCTAAAAATGTGAATGTATTTCTTTTTTACCTTCACGTTCTCTTGATAATAACAAGAATTTGTGCTTCTATTTGCTCTCTGACAATACCCGTCTTTATATCATTGGAGCGGCTTCTTGCAATCTTTCTGCCATTAAAGTTTCATTTGATTCTGACTCCAGGTCGTGCATTGGCTCTTCTTGTAGGAAATCTATTTTTCTGGACCTTTTACCACATTTACTTCACATCTCATTTGACAGTTGTTCTTTTTAATACAAATAGCTCTTTCTATAGCCGCTTTACATTTACCCCGAGATACTATGTGGACCTGAAAAGTGGCTTATCGTATACATTTGAGAGAATTATTAACAAATTGACGGGATCGATCCCACTGATATTTGTCACAATAAGCTGTATTATCTTAGGACTTAAAATTAAACGAATATCAGAGAAACGAAAACTAATGATGTCGTCGAGCAAAAATACATGGAATGATTCCACTAAAGATAATGCAGTTTCGAGAAGAACGACCACGACCTTAATGTCGGTCTGTATTTTGTACATCATCTGTGGAGGTTCAACGTACATATATATCTCATTGTGTAACTACATGCTGACTGACGATTTTGTGATATGCAGATCATATTACGAACCAATTCAATCAGCAATCGTGTCAATAAACAGTTCTTGTAATTTTATTCTTTACGTTGCTGTTAACAAGAATTTCAGGCAAGGTTATAAAACTCTTTTCAGAAATGAGATGCGACAGGATGAAAACAGGCTCTTGTCAAATTTTGAGCATATGGAGTCATTGGTATCACTGTGAAGATTATTCATTTTCCGTTCTGTGTGTGAAGAAATAATTGTTCTGTCTTAAGTAGACGTTGAGATATTGGCAATTAAAGACGATAGGCTGACCTGTCATTGCAGCTGAATTTATTGAGAAAATGGCCGATCACTTTTGTAAATCCTTCTTAACCTTTGTTAGGGCCATGCCACCAAATTACAGTTTTTGGGGCTTTTATTCAATCTATTTCATTAAATTGAATGCTGCAATGCATTTTTAGGTTGTTATAGAAGGGTTTGGTGGAGAAAAAAGGAAATGCCCTAAAGATTCGTTCACTGTTGAAAAACACATGATTTCTCTGGTTGGCTCAGTTTGACGAGCGCCTGATTTCATCTTCCTATATATATTTATATATAGTGCCCTTCACCAAGCCATTTTTCCCTGGGCCAGATAGGTTCACTGCCACAGCTGTTTTTCCGTCTAGTCCTTTACATCATTCAGTCATTTTCGTCTTGGGCTGCCCTACCTCTCTAGCCTTTATCTGGTCCTTTTAAGATGTTTTTCTGTATGTTCTGATGTCTTACAACGTGAACGTGTCAAAAGTATCTTAGCTTGTTGCTTTTTGCATTTCTAAGCAGATTTCTCTCCGCACCTAGTCTCTTCAGGGCATCTTCGCTTTTCACTTTGTCTTTCCAACTGATCTTCGCCATCTTCTTGAAAACCCACGTTTCCAAGATTTCTATCTTTCTCATAGTTTGTGCATAGAGAGTCCCATGTTTCATTTCCATATAAAACTATTAGATACATGTAAAGGTTCAGTGATTTAAGCTGCTTTAAGCCTGAGTGTTGATGACATGCCTCAAGATGTAAGAATGCCACACTTTTGATGTTACGTTGATTTGGCTTGAGCTATTCTGATATTTATTTCAAGGTCATTTTTATTCCCTTCATTTACAGTCTGGCTTAGGCATTTGAAATGTTTTACTTGTACAAGAGGCTTTCTATTTTCTATATTATTTGCTGTTTTCCTTTCTGTCCTGCTGATGACCTTTGTCTTTGTTTTGGCGACATTGATGTTCAGGCTCTTTTGTTCACCTCCTGCTTTTATCTTATCTCCTCTTCTTATAATTTTCGATTTTCAAGCCATTTGAAAACAGATTAAAAACTATTGGGTAGTCAGGATATCAAATAGAAACAACACTGAGATATGCTGCTCATGCTGATTTTTTTTTTTTTTTACTTTGTCTTCTTTCCTCTCTTCTTTATTCCGGTCCCCTTTCTCTCTCCTCTATCTCTCATAATCTTTCTTTCTCTCATGATCACCCTCTTTTTCTTGTCACAATATTCAGATAATACTCGTATCAATCTACATGAAACGTGAAGGACCTAATCAAGGTTGCAGCTTTCGCTCAGTAAAAATATAGAATTCCACAAATTCTCGCACACATGACTGCTCAATTAAAAAAAGAAATTAAAAAATAAAAGGACACAGGCAAAAATGTAGAACAAAAAAAAAAAAAAAAACGGAATAATAATGAGGTATTTCGAGAAAAATCACATGACGGCGGATTTGTGCTCACACGCTGATTTGTTTACTTGCTCTGCGCATGGCAGACAGATCTTGACCAATGATGAGCTTTCAGACCTATCACATCATATAAACAAAGCCACATGTGAGCGACGTTGCCTCGGTCATGTGACCGATCTCGAAATACCTCATTAATGAAACATTGAAACATTTTGATTGTTGTTGATATTATTTCTTCAATACACTACCTGACAATCAAAGGCTCGTAAGTCACTGAAACGATTCGAGTCGGTCGAATTGTTGTCAAACTATAAAGAATCCTGCACATTACTGGATTCCCTCACAAGTAGTGGAGAAAACCCGCACAGTGCTCCAGATAATTGGCAGATTTCAATGCAGATTTGGACTTCTTGCTGTCCTCTGGTGGCCATCAAAGAGGCACAAGTCCACACTAACACACTGGGATACAACGTCTTTTCCCCAAACATGACGCTTGTCCATTTCCAGAAAAATGAGACCCTGCTTTAAAGTTAGTTTTACAATTTCTCGTTCAGTATTACAGTGAAACTACATGTTGTAACGGGAGAACTGAGTTGTTGTCTTTCAATATTGTGGGGAGTTATCTTATAAATACATAGGCTAGCCAAACATCCCACGCGTATCCCAGATCAGGAGTAACGTTCTCTTCTTTTTTGTGTGGCAGGTGATTCCTACTAAACTCTTTGCAAGTCAAGCTAACTAGCGGTTTCTGTACAGTGGCAGGGTGGAGCGAGACAGGTGACGGTCCTCAGAGGAAGAATGGGTTCTTTCGTTAGATGTTTCGGCTTTTAACTTCCTGACATCTTCTCGAACCCCCGGCCACTCCAGGATCATGACTCCCGATTACTGCCACCCACCGTTTTTTTCCTCAGGGACTCTGGGTGGAATTTGAACCGGTGCCGTTTGGTTTTCGGTCCACTACTCAACGGCTAAGCTACGCGCGCGATTATTTTTACGGCACAGCCTAGCTCTTTCCTCTGAGATTTACAATTCACGACGAGTACTTGTGGGGTTTGTCATCTAACTAGGTGGTCCTCTCACATTTGCACTGCTATTTCCACTGGCATGTTTGCCCTTATTTCGTCAGTCAGAGGAACATCTGGCCCAAATGATGTGAGGTTTGTCACAAAAAGGTTTGGATACTGTCCATTGGAAATTAGGGGAGCCCGGAGTTGAAAATAGGTTAAATGCAAGGCGTCTCAAATGTGTATATCAAAACAAAATACCCTTCTGTGATAAAAATGTGGAAAACAACGCCCTCTAAAGAACTGATGTCTCCTTACTACCTGAAAGACATTCCATTTAGGTTTAAGTTCGACTGCAGGACCGGCATATCGGCCAAACTCCGTTCACTGACCTCACCAACATAACAAACCTAACTACTGCCATAGTCACAAATCATCAACTATCAAGAATAGACTTTTTTTCCGGGTCCAACTCGGGCTTTCTTAACACCCCACCCCCCAACCCACCTCTCTCTCTCCCCCTCCCTATTTCACTTTCTTCTGGCTCCCCATTTCGTTTTTTTCACCGTGTGTAAAACTGTGTGTGGAAATCCCAAAACAGGACATATCGGCATTTTCTTCAATCAAAATAATAGCCCAACTTTTCCCCCGGGCCCATCCATTCATCACACTGGTGGCTGAACATCTATCCTGACCTGGGGCTTTCTTGACATATCTGGGACGAGCTGACCTAAAGCTAGAGGAAATTCAACTTGATGTCAACAGATAGTACAGATTCGCTCAATAAGCATCTCTTTCCTTGCCGGCCCCTGACTACTATCTTTCTCTCTAACACCTTCTATCGATCACTGTCTCTCCCCTTTCCATATAATAATATGCACAAACTTCTATTCCTTTTCAACCATTCATCCATCCACCCACTCGCCCTCAATCCATCCATCCATCAATCCATTCATCTATCCAACCATGCATCCATACCTTTCATCCTTACACTACCCACCCACTCCCTCACTCACTCATCCATCCATCCATTCATTTCATCCATCCACCGATGCACCCCATTCATCCATCCATGTCTACTTGTTTGAGTTGTCTTTTTTTTTTTCTGTATACAAACAGATTTTTAAAAAAAGAGAGAGAAAGAGAATGAATAAATAACATTAACACATACATGATTGTGTTATATTTAAGAAGAAAAAAATAAGGGGGGGGGGGAGTGGAGACCAGACAAGAGGACAGTGAGGCTTTCCTGTGACGGAGATTAGAAGCACTGGGCTCCTCTTATGCGTCAAAAACAGTTACTGGTCTACAGCCTTCTTTGCGCCTGGTCAAACAGCGGAAGGGCACCAATGGACATGGTTGGCTCTACGACCTGATTATACCCACACAGTTTGAGGCTTGGTATCCACATGTACCCAACTGCCAATGGCCACAAGAGGTGGGTCGAGAGAATATGATGTACAAAATCAATTATACATAATACAAGTGGCAGCCCAGCCTCCCATCAGCTCATCCGGCCATGTCATAGATTTGATCGCACTGATTTCTCAGTCAGACGTGGTCATCATCTGAATAAATTCTCATTTCTGTGGAGATTTGCTAGACACTTAGTCAACCATTCTTGCCAGAATTTGACTAAGTGAACGGAAAAGACATAAACGTAACATACACCAGCACATATCTTTGTCCAGCACATATCTTTGTCGGGATGGATATCTATTTCCATTGAGAATGCTGTCAAAATGGGGCTCTCTCAGCCTCTCTAATAAGACCTCTTTTAGCTCTTCTTTTCCTACCAGAGCAAAAAAAAACATGGGTGCAGAGAAAGAGAGAGGATGGCGAGACGGGGCAGTGGTACAGGATAAAGGGGAATAAATTAAATGTCGAAATAAATCCCCAGCTACTGCTGACCGCCACTTCTCTACGCTGTAACATCAAGGGATCGACATCGACAACAACGTCAAGGCAGCAAAATTTGAAGGCTTCACCATATACTAAGCTGGCACCAAATCTACCACTGCTATCGCTCACAGCTGTAGGGTGGAGATGTCAACCTCAGAGATTGTCCTACTCCTAGCTCTATCTGCCGATCCTGATTCATGGCCCTGCTCAGGCTGGCTTTCATCTCATTCCCACAAACAGCGGCCCAGCTGTCTTCTGTCTTGCTCTTACCCACCAACACAGGCCATCCCCCCCCCCCCACTCCCTTTTCATCCTGACCGACAACTACTAAATACACGTATGCCAACCCCATCCATCTGCCAATCAATAATGTATTGATGTGCGACTTAAGGCCCACCTGGCTCACAAAAGCTTGGATGTGTTGTGTTCAGTTCTCTCTCTCCCTACTGCTATTGCTGGGATCACTGGCTACAGATCTGGTCCCCTAAAGCTTTGGAAAGAGATACCATGAAGGAGGGTACAGGGAGATCTCTGATCTGACATTTCCTTTTGCAGAACTCATAACATGATCTGCACTATCCTGGAGTTCAACAACCACAATAATTAGCTCTGAAGAAATAAGCCATTTTCTAAAGGTCTGAACTCTGAAATCATTGTCCACATTCATAAAACTACTGAACTTCTTTGTCTCTTACGCTGTTCCTAACAATGTATCAACCCTGTTACTTCCCACTGCACCTGTTACTGATTGTAGCAGTATCGGCCAGAGATTGAATGTCTTCTGTGCTTTGGTTTAGCCTGGCCTTCATGCATAGTGAATAAATATGGAAGGTGTACACTTCAAGCAGTATTATAGTTTCCTTTCACAGAATGACTCCAAATCATGTAGGAAGTACAGACAGTTCTCCTGTAATGGTGAGACAAGATTTGACTCACTCAAACTTGTGGCCAATTAGGAGTAATGCAATGATTACATCAGGGAACACTTTTGAAAGACCCGGCAATATAAAAATCCTTGCATGGAGAGGCAGAGAGAGAGAGAGAGGAGAGGCAGGGAGAAAGAGGAGAGGCAGAGAGAAAGAGAGAAAGAGAGAGTGAGTTCAACTAAAAGAGTGTGCTGAACACTGGTCAAAATCATGTCCAAACGGTTCTATTCTTGGTTAGGTTACGTTCTATATACATCTTTCAACCTCCTGATGGAGGTTATCTCAACAGTTCTTTATTTAAACAACAACAACAACAAAAAATCCTGTCTCAAAAACTCCTGCCTTCACTTTTGAAGGAAAAAAAAAAATCAGGTTGAAAACTCCTGCCTTCACTTTTGAAGGAAAAAAAAAAAATCAGGTTGAAAACTCCTGCCTTCACTTTTGAAGGAAAAAAAAAAATCAGGTTGAAAACTCCTGCCTTCACTTTTGAAGGAAAAAAAAAAAATCAGGTTGAAAACTCCTGCCTTCACTTTTGAAGGAAAAAAAAAAATCAGGTTGAAAACTCCTGCCTTCACTTTTGAAGGAAAAAA
>JBCAUA010026661.1:0-12474 GCA_038406235.1 Peronia verruculata
GCGCAGAGCAAGTAAACAAATCAGCGTGTGAGCGAAAATCCTCGGTCATGTGATTTTTCTCGAAATACCTCATTTCAAAGAGCAGTAATTACTCGAACTGCGTAAAACATACATGTATTGCTTTCAGTTTCAGCTTTCCATCAAAATCCGTTTTTAGGACACATTCTTACCTTCAGTGTCGAGGCCCAGGTGGAGTATCTGCTCCAACAGCATTCTTCGATATCCACCTCGTCCACGCCCCAGTACTCCAGCTCCGATTTGACCACAGGACCACACACTGAAGTGGGCAGATGAAGCTCCCCTGTCCGATGGTAGTTGAGGACGCAGTGGAAGATTTCAGGGTCGCGGTCAAAGAAATGGTCATTCCGGTCGGGACGGAAATGTTTGGCTAAGAAGGCATCATTGCCAAGGCGGCTGTTGGGTACTGCGCTGTGAGAAACAGAGAGAAGACCGAGAGGGCACTGATATGCATGTGTGTTAGCACAACTTCAACGGATCTTTCCTTCCCTGTGAGAAATCCTTACAAACAGAGAACGTTGGTATACTTATTACCACCCATGAGATACATGTACATTAGAAAGAACACTGAATAAATTTCGTTAGGCTAGCATCACTATCAATATATTAAAGTGATGAGAAGTGTATCCACTAACGGAAATTAAAAAAAAAAAAAATCTGCAGTTAAGTTCAATACGTTTCGATACCAATAATCTTACTATCACTATCAATATTAATATGACTGTGACGTATTAAATATGTGCCTTACAACAAAGACATAGTTAAGTACATGGCAGTGAATTTTACCCTAGACGTGGCAATAGTTCTACCACCATTTATTCTATTTTCTAAGTTATACCTCCATGGGTTCGGACTAAACTGTAACTTGAAGTCATATGTTACGCTGGGCCAAGTTTCTAACTCATCGACTATGTGTATTTGACCACCTTGATAATAATACATGTACCGGTAATTTACATGTCCAAATAGCCAAAAAGACGAATTGTGATTCTCTACAAGGAAGTAAAGAACACACAAAGAATTGCAAGTAAAACAACAAAGGAACTGTCATATGTTTAGTTTATAATGGAGTTTTATGGTTAGAGACAGAGAGAAGCAAACAAATAAGGAAAAATATTAAATTGTGAGATGGAGGGTTGAGTTCGAAAAGTAACTTACGTCAAGGTTGACTTGTAGGTCTCAAACACCGTTCCCCCGACATTGAAGGTCACCGTTTCATTGCTGGTGCCGACATGGACCAGGATCTTCTTGGTGTTCTTGTCCACTCTGGCACCCGGCAACAGCGCGTGCAAAATACCATGCTTGTTGGACAGATTGGCGGATGGCATAGTTGCCTTCACCTGAATTTACCATAGAATATGTCACCAAGTATCTCCGAGTTTCGTGATTTACATGTCAAACGACTAGTCAGTAATATTTTCTGACAGAATTACGAATACATCTAGTTCACTTTCGAAAATCCCATTATACTTAACGACTTGACCGCTAGTACCTCTAGCATCAGAGCTAATTGTATGCCATACGGCGAGTTAACTGTGGGTGGACTGGAAGCCCTCTCTTTACCTGTCGCTGCTGATGAAGATAATTGTTCCGTCTCACAAGTTTTATGATCAGTTCAGTTTATTTCTGGATGAGTTCAGCTGTCTCTCCAAGTTTGTGTCTCAAAGCAAAGATGCCGGTCAGGAACAGAACACTATAGATCTATGCGCGATCTGTACCACGGCAGGATGATGATTAGATCTGTGCGTGACCAACTCTGTTTCCGTTTTGTATAGCTATCTAGTGATGACACAGATAAAAACTGTCCGATTCTGTGATAGTTTGTCCGTTTTTTACTTCAACACCGGGGTCTCTGAATCCTTTTTTCTCTGCTTGTGTACTTAAACAAGTGTGATCTTATCTGGTAGATCGTATCTATTCTGTCATGTGTTTGCCACCTTTTTCTCTGTGACTGTGAGCTTCATTACCGGCCATCATCCTAAGTACTCAGCCTGGGGAAGACATGAACATCGGTTATGCACATTACATTGTATAATAAATACAGCCGTCTTGTACAGACAGGTACTAAGAAACTCAAGGGAGAGAATCCAGCAATCATTTCAGAAGCATAGGCTAATGAATATCCCACAACGTGGTACATAACATTCTTGTACACCAGGAGTGTCCAAACTTTGTGAGACGGGCAAATTTTATAGGGCAAAAATGTGTCGGCCCGAACATTCAGCTTGATATTCTCTAGATCATAAATATCAAAATTATTAGTGAAATTGAAAGCTCTAGAGTAAGTGTGGGGTCAATCGAGACAACTGGAAAACAATACAGCTGCGGAAAAATCCATCTCTGAATTTTGACTTAATAGGGCGAGGCTGCGGGCCGGATCAAATTCGCACACTGGTCGCACTCGGCCCGCGAGCCGGACTTTGGACATACCTGTTGTGCAGGAAAGGCAACATTTCAGTTTAACGAAAGGCAACATTTCGATTTTATGCCCAGAATGTGGAGGGTATTGACGATCAAGGCTTTGTGGCCCACAAAATTAAATGTGTCTTCCGAATCTTAATAAGGAATCAGTTACATTGATAGCGTTGGACTGTCACGCAAGCAACTACATGTACACAGATAAATGTATTGAGCTGCTATTGAATCAGGTTATTACTAATTGACTTGTTTCGATCAAACAAACGGCTGGAAATCCCCGTCTAATTTTAGTAGAGGGTACAAACACTCCAAACTGTTCATTGCCATTAACATAGATAAACACATAAAAATGCACGGGACCGGTGATAATTGTTCTCGGATCTCGTGGTGGGGCGGTAACAAACATCAGTGGATATTCTGTTTTCAGCAGGGGGTACAAACACTCCGCCGGATATTTCCAAGTTTTTGCTTAGTCGAATATGAACTATTACTTTACAGTTGTGTCTGAACTCCAGTGATATCTACTAGAATGCTATCTAATTAATATTCCAAATTGAAACAAATTCCAATCACTTTTTCAACGATATTGTTACTTCTAAGTGATTCAGAAAGGGTCGTTCTGGGCGGTCTAAGAGAGCGATGTTGTCCGTCGCAACTAAATGATGTCCTGGGCGATCGCAACTAAAAACAAACAAACAAACAAGTCCAATATTTCCTATTTTCAACAGTTTGCTGATAACAAGGAAGTAAAAGGTGCTAAGTATATAATGCAGACATTCATGTTTTTTCTGTATTGTGATCAAAATTCCATGTGTATATCATATGTAATACATGTACCTTGACTGATAAGCCCATTACGGTTCTTGTGCATGAGAAAGGGAAGGGCTACTACATGCTGTTGTATTATACGTACTAGAGCCCCGTGATTTATAACGACGCTCTTCGTATTAGATGGCGGTTCCTCTTTCTAATTCATGTCCAGCTGCTTTCTCTCCCTCACACTCTCCCTCCCTCACTCCATTCCTCTCATTCGCTCACTCACTCACTCACTCGCTCGCTCGCTCAATCACGCACTCACTCACTCACTGACTCACTCACTCACACTCACTCACACACTCACTCACTCACTCACTCACTCACTCACTCACTCACTCATTCACTCTCTCACACTCATACACTCTTACTCACTCACTCACTCACTCACTCACTCACTCACTCACTCAGTATTCCTCTCACTGACACTAAGCATCCTCTTCCATCGTAAACAATGAGCGTACAGACTGCTCTTCACTGTATCATCAACTTTGCAGATGCGCATACATGAGATTGCATGTACATCTTATAAGTTTTTATGCTGCATCAGACAGAACCAAGGGAATGTACCAACTACTACGGGACAAGAACACAGTGGTGTCCATACAAGAGATAACAAATTATTATATTCGTGCAAAGATTTCCTCAGTGTCTCCAGGCTTACAAACAACAACTTCACAGTCACATTTAGGTAGTCTATCTCTGTAAAATCCAACAACATGTTTGACATGAACACGCATGTTTATCTTACCCGAGACTCAGCTTGTTATCTTAACAAAATGACTATCCTATGGATCAAATTTAGTGTTAACGGCACTCCTGGTATTTTCGGACCATGTGATCTATAAGACATTCCCTGTCTCTTCATGTTAATATGCCGACAAGGGGGGGGGGGGGTGGATTTGACTTGTGCATTCTCCTGAATCCAAAGAAGAGTAATCCATATGATAATTTCATAAGGAAATTTTGAAGTGTGCCCAGACAGAATAGGCCTACAGTGCCGACATGTAATCTTGAAGGAAGAGCATAGGCCTACATTTCTATGACTTACAACTACAGTGACAGATCTAATGTAATCACTGGACATCTGACACTTAAAGCATTACTCGCCAGACTTTATTCAGGATCTGACAAAAGTCAGAATTTGTGCAGCTGAGAGACTTAATTCACTTATATTACAATTACTAATACTTAACCTTAACCCTTTGAATCCTGATGCATTGCTTTTGAAGTAAATGTGATCGGCTACTATGATTGATCAGTAATTACAAGACATATATCATAATGCAATGTGATTTTGTTGAATTTTGGGGCACATGTTAAGTGTACTAGGTTGTTAGGTTGTTAGTTTTATTTGTCGCCAGTATGCCTGTGAACAGTGTTTGGGGGGGGGGGGGGTTAACACGCAATACAGCTGTTATACTGCACAGGAACTGTATACATCGACGCTTGCCGCAGATATACGGATATAGATTATCTCAAGTCAATTCTTGATGAAAGTCTCCTCACCTGCTCCCACCTGCAGGCAGTGAAAGGCGGCCATCGGTGGGGGTGTTTTCAATTGAATGCCATTCTCAACGCTCCAGGGGAATACATCTTCTCTCTCCTTGCTCTTGTCTTCTGTCCCGCTCACTTCTCTCTCTCTTCTCCTATATAGCATACAGTATACATGTACTTGATCTGTCTTTTAACGTGTAAAAGTATTCTAAATTTTACGATGTTTGGCACAATCTATAGCCGTGATCATGCTGATGTGCCGTTAAACCCCAATACAAATAAACTATCTCAATCACTAAGCTGTGCATGATATCATTTACCATGCGAATGTGATTTCACACTCGGAGAGGATAGAAAAGATCCAGTCCACCGTGATTCATAAAGAAAAGGAGAGAGTCGAGATAACCATCCTTCTGGAGGTTGAAAGGCTGATAAACAACGGAGAAGATATCACATCCCTAGTGTGGTATGGTCTCTTGTCACTGCAGAAACGCCTTTTGATATATATATATATATGATCAATGTAGTTGTAGGATGATGTCACAGCCACGGCCAGAAGCCCGTGTGTGTTGTGTTGGGGGTTAAAGGGCACATCAGCACGATCACAACTGTATTGTGCCAAACACGGTCAGATACCGTTTACACGCCAAGAGGAAAGAAAGAGGGACAGAAGATAGGCGCAAGACGAGATAGAGCAGAGATACCATCCCTGGAACATCGTGATATCACCCCTGGAACATCGAAGATGACATACCATGGGAGACATCTCACTGATGGTGGGCTTTCACCACCTGCAGGTGGGAGCAAAGAGCCTGTTTATATACCCCGGACCCCTACGGGGACGGCCAGAAGCCCATGGTCTTGCGGGTCGTAGGGTTACTACTGCCGGGGACACAAAACTTGTTATGACAATCTTTCCAGCTCTGCTGGTCTCTGATATAGATCTAATAAAAGTGATCTGGATTAAAAATTTGGGTAGTAGCAAAATCCCCGTGAATTCTTTGGATATACCAGGAGGGCTGGCCTCCCAACTCTCTAGAGTCCGATGGAAACATCGGCCTCTTGATACTTCCAGGGTTAACGACTAAAATGTAAATGATCTGTCCTTGAGCAAAGTAAATTTTTGCTTTGTTAAGCGCAATGTGGGCTTGTTTTCCGCCTTTTATCAGGTGGCTGTAGTAAAACCTGTTCTGTCACAGAGACCAATCTTCGTACATGTTGGCCTATCTAAGCTATGAAAAAGCGCAATAGGTTGAGCAAAGTATCATGTGGTTAGGCAAGACATAACAGTGTTGTCAGACATGACAGTGTTGTCAGACAATTTTACATTTTCCTTCTTATCAGTTTCACAGGCTGTCGGTAACTCGGCTGTTACTTTTATTTTCTTTTTTTTTCAAAACGTTCCTCACTGGAAGTATATTTTCCTTTGCGGGGGACTCCAAAATACGCACAGCCATGGTGTTATTGAGTGCATGTCAAGGCACGGAAAACACAGTTTTTATAATAAGAACGGCGATGAATGATTAAATAAATAGACAAGTAAATGTTTCTGCGGACATTGAATGGGTGAGTAAATGTGTGACAAAGTGACTGAATAAAAAAGTAAATGAATAGAAAGTTAAAACAAAGTATTAAAATGGATTGATAAATGGGTAGAATGACAAACAGACAGGTAAATAGTAGGTAGGAAGATATATGGATGGACAGATGGATAGTTTGTGGGCAGATGGATGGATGGATGGATGGATGGATGGATGGATGGATGGATGGGTGGGTGGGTGAATGGATAGATGGACGGATGGATGGGTGGATGGATGGATGAATAAATGGGATGGATGGATGGATGGATGAACGGGCGCACGGTTGGATGGTGAGAGTGGAAGGGGAGGGGGAGGGGGGGCCGGGAAATCAGTTTATATGTATTGCCAACTTATTGGGAGTATATAATAAGGTTTGTAAACACATTGCAGGATCATTAATTACACAAATATTTTTTTTGTTCTCCCAATTCCTTCTCAGTGATCACATACAATGAAATGGCAGAACAGTGAGATGCACTAAGGAAATATTGCCCCCCTCCCCCCCCAAAAAAAAAATCTTGATGCTTAAAGCCTTTGGTCGGATCTTTTGCGAATTGCAGGGCAAATAATATAACCATTTCCTTAGTTTTGTTTTGTTTTGGTGATATTTCGGAGATCTAGCTGTGAATGCCTGTGTTGTGTTGCACAGTTACGTCGATACAATAAATACTCTAGCAGTGTGAAGTGAGGGGGACAAAATAGATCTAGGCATAGAGCTTCATGTATTTAAGTGTCTATGTGTCTTAAGTTGTGCAAAATTCTACTTTTGCTCGCTGCACCGTTGAAAACGAACGCACTAAGTGATTTTTAATTGGCTGCCGATCACTGAAAATTGTAAAATATAGGCATTTTGTCTAAACTTATTCCCACCCTAACGAATCCCTCCTATCGTTTTCTGTGTCATTTACGAACTAATACCTGCAGTTTAGAACTCTTTCATAAAAGGACGAATCAACTGCGGGGGGGGGGGGGGGCTCACTAAGAATTCAAAGTATTAAGGAACCAATCAGGTTACAACCTCATTGTGCATTTTTCAATCAATTTCCAAGTAAAACCTACGGAATGAAAAGTACTTAAATCACATTTCACACATGTTAGAAAAGTAGGCTATCTAAGCATATTTCACACATTACAAAAAAGAAAAGAATTTAGAACACATTTCACATATTTCTTTGAAAAGCATCTAGATCCTTTTTCACATTTTTTAGAAGTACCTAAGTTACATTTCACATACACACACATACAAAAAAAAAAAAAAAAGGGGGTCACATTTCACGCATTGTTTTGAAAAGTATGCTCCCTAATTCAGATTTCGCATGATTATTTCACATATTTTTCTAAAATCATCTAAGTTATACTTCACACTTATTTTTAGAAGAACCCAAGTCATTTTTCACATACATTTATTCTGAGTCAAGGTCGAGAAAGCTAAAAAATAAAAAAACACACACACACACACACACACACACACACACACACACACAAATAAACTAGGGATAGGGAGAGATTAGCAGGAAAACTTGTAAGTGCATGCACACCACTTAAACATCATAAAATGCAAATTAGAGCAGCAGGAATCTCAGAGAAAAAAAAAAATCTAAATGAATTCTCAAAATGTGGGCTTAACTACTCTTTGTTCTAGTTCCTTCACAACGTCCAGCCGTACGTAAGTTCGACTAGTCTTTGTTTCCATTGTCTATAACGAAATGTCTACTCGTACTTAAGTTCATGTCTATTCGGACTTGTTAGGTTACCGTTTTGCCGTCTGACTTTTAGATCGTTCGACTATTAGGCGTTGGTCGTTAAGATTAGGGTATGGACCAGGGTCAGAGTTAAGGTGGCAGTATTCATGACAATGCTACTGTCTTAGGTCTGGTTAGAACTTAAGACTTCGCGGAAATAAATTTGACTCGCCATTGTCATCTTCAAACAGCCTACAATATGGGAATGAGGAACTGGTCTTTTTTGCCATAAAGTATTAAAGATAATATTTTGCACTTAAATATCAAATCAAGTACCACTGTCTATACCAGCAACAGCACTCAAGCCGTTTCTACTGACACAGGGGGGGGGGGGCTGCTTTACATCTAAATGAAGCCACTGTTTTTAATGTTAAAACACACCGTCTTGAAAAAAAGGTCGAGCAAGAGAACAGGGCATCCATTACAAGGCCGTCCGCCACGGGATGAAAGTCTATGATAAATAAAGCGAACATTTTAACTACACTATGTACTTTTGTCAGATTGTGGTCATTAGGACATTTCTTCATGTAACGACATGTAGCAGAACGGTAAGTTGTTGTAGGAGAATACAAAGAGAGTATTGGAGGCTTTATCACACAAGAATAGATTGTCTTGCTAGTATAGAATTACACTGCCACTTCAGCCGTAATTATAACCTATAGGCTTCCTGCTAATTTTAACTAGATAATGGCTCGCCGCAAAGCTATGACAAGCACTAGTTTTTGTTTGTTTGCTTTTTAAAGGCTTTTACTGTTAAAGAATTTGGAAAAGGGGGGATTTTGCAAGAGCAATCTTATATCAAAACAGCTAGACATTATTTTTCAAGCTGCTCAAGTATTCAGCGTGAAAGAGTGCATCTTTTGACACATCACGAGCAATCCGAGAACATGTATAAGTTATAACAATAAAAATTTTTATACCCTAAAAACAACTTCTGAAAGTGTGCATCAACCATTGAAAAAAGGATTGCCTATATAGTATGATGCAAAAACATTTAAATGTGCACGTAAATGAAATCCCCTTTGTTTAATTGTTGTGTGCGTATACATTGCTGGATGCATTATCTTGTCACCGGTATGGGGCTCTCGCGTTTTGTTGAGCTGTCAGCCCTGTTTCCGGACAAGACATTACTGGTGTGACAATAAAATCCGCCTATGACACCACAGACTGCCTCACTGAGGACTGAAAAGCTGATCTGAATAAAACTTTGGAAGGGTGTGGGGAGGAAAAAGAAACGCATGTCACTAGGGCCGGGTTAAGTTAACAGGTTCAGTCTATATTGAACTGCCAAAAACAATGAATTCGTTCTGATTCTTCGCGTGGCGAGAGACTCGAACCCGAGGCAACTGAAAATTGCATTATGAAGAAACACACAAAACGATTTATCTTTTCAATCGAACTGCATCGAAAGGTGTCGTTTTTCTTGCCCTATTTAAGGTGTTCAGTAGTGACTCACGTTTTATGAATTGTTCACGGAAAGGGGGGGGGGGGGGGGTGGGGGCGTCGACACATCTGGCATGTGGACCGTCGTGAAAACAACTCACGTCGTCGGGTTGTGCGTTCGACTCGCGGATTCTCCTATTGTGGGATGGAAGGATACGAAGATCGAAACCTACATTTCTGGTTTTTTGTTTTTTTTCAGAAGGCGGTGTGCGCGCTGTCCGGGCAATATTGATGAATTTCAGATTTCTACCCACAAATATTCTCAATAAAAACAAGTAGCTACTTAAAGCAGAGATAATTCTACTTTCTTAGTGTTGAAAGGCTTGAAAAAGAAAAAGAAAATGCTCATGACACTATGCATTCCACAAAGTAGACAAAGGAGCAAGATCCTGTATCTCTGCCTCGTGACAACTCACAATGGTAAACGAACCCGTGCGCAATCACAAGGCCATTCCGAACCACTCCATTGTCTAGGGAAGTAGGGACAAAGAGTGACAGAGGGATGAGAGAAAGAGGGAGGGAAAGAGACGAAAAGGCAAGACATACAAGTCACTGCACAGCAGAGCGAAGGTAAGAGAAGACGGACACAAAAGCTTTAGTAATGAAAAGATTAAAGGGATTTTTAAAGAATTTCTATTTATCTTTCCCTTTTCAATAACAATATAACCACTAATATTATATCGACTTGATTTGTTTGTTTGTTTATTTTGTTTTGTTTCACAAGAAATGACGATGGCTCCGTGCCATTCCTTTAAGCATCTGAATAAAACCTACGTCAAATTGCTCATTAACCTTTCTGTTTTTGAGTGCGTGTAGACAGACGTTACCATACAATGTGTTTACACCCCGGTGCAAGATTTTTTTTTTTTTTTTCTGAATCTTGGAACTTACTCTTATGTGTGTGTGTAACGGACAAAGTGCTCATAGGATGTCTTGGTGTCCTTTTCTCTTGATTCTCTTGTTCATGTCACGAGAAATTGAGATAAACCTTACTTTCATAATCCCCCAGAGGATTGCTGTGCAGTTTCTTTAAAGGGTTGATGTTATATAAGGGATCATATCAAGTACCTTAAAGGTGCACCCGCCAAGATAGCCATCCGCAGGAGGTTAGAAGGCGTAATTATACCTTGCCATTAAAGTCCCCTCCCCCGTGATATTCAACCTAGATACACCCCGGACTCTTACAAATTCGAGAGATCCTGTTTTCAGATACATACGCCTATTATTATGTTAGTCTAGGTCAAATATATGGAACAAATGCAGAGGTTAGACAAAATTAAACGAATTCATCTCGTGTTGAAAACTGGAGTGGCTAAAAAAAAAAAAAACCACACACACACACATACACACACATACACACACATACACACGCAAAAAATGTTTTATTAAAATCCTAAATGTCAGAGAAAGAAAAAAAAATAAAAAAATCTAGCCGGCATACAATGATTCACGGGGTTAATGTGGCAAGTTTTTCAACAATATCGCTGAAGCGGACGGGGCATGTTTTCGGGAGGACTAGTAATGGGATTCTTATGCAATGGTTTCCCGACAATCTTCAAACAGCGAATAGTAGGCTCAGTAGATTACATACATGGGATCTATCCCAATACATGTATTGCAGACTCAACGAAATATTATATTTCTTTCTTATTAATAATTTTATTATTATTATTATTATTATCATTATGTACACTTTGCAACCTCTGCTCAGTTTGCTGAAAATAGAAAGGCGGGCGCACAACTGGTTGTCAGTGGTGGCACCATGACCCTGACCGCCAGAGTTCACTGGGTGACATATGATGTGACATGACAGCAGTAAAACATAATACACTCTACAGTGACATTTTGTCCCAGTGCAAAAGACCTCCCCGACCTCTGCTATAATGATCTGGCACTATAGTCCAGAGATGTCTAATTTCATGAACTCGGCCTGTCATTTATTTACTCATCTCTCTCTCTCTCTATTTCTCTCTCTCTCTCTCTCTCTCTCTTTTATGAAAAGTTTTGCTACACAAGTACATGTATCTTTTTAACATATAGCAAAAAAAAAAAAAAAAGAGCAGCTATTGAAGTGCAAAGTGATGCTATAATATATATATGCTATCGGCGGAGCGTAACCGTTTTCAATTGCCTACTTCTCCTTTCTCCAAAACATCCACATTAATGTCCGTCAGCTGATGGTTTCTTTCATTTTAACAGCTGATTGCTCACGGATGACATTATACCCTGGTAGTTGCTTGCGGTCTGGCCTAGTATTTGGATCCCATTCTCTTTCAGGAGATCTAGGGTATACGATCCATCTTTGACCGATGAAAAAAAAAAAAAACGATTAAATTATGATGAAATAGGCGTTTCCTCAAAGTACGTTAAGTTTTAGCGCGGAGAGTAATCGGCGAGAACTGACGGACTCGCAGTAAGTGGAAAAAGTGTGGGGGGGAGGGAGAGATAACAGAAGCCATTAATTTTATTATGCAGGCCCATATTTAACGTGGGAAAGTGGCGTCCTTCTCAACCAGACACGCGTTTTCACTTTTGATGGCATAATAATCATAACTGCCTATAATCCCACTCCTTGCAGTTATACGATCTCTAACTTGTTTGCTTTGTAAGTCTTTCTTCCCTTGTTCATCGGAAACAATAACAGTGTTAACCACAGTGATGAACACAATAAATATCAGCGTATGGCTTAAATGAAAAAGTGCATGTACTTGTTAAATGTATAAGACGTCCAAGCTGTAGACTGTTATCATCTAATTATGTTACGTACCCTTTTAAAATTTGAATGTTATTGAAACCGTACCGTGCTTGGAGCAATATAATTGCGATTGTGGTGATGTGCCGTTAACTAAAATCAAGCCAAAGCAAAACATAATAATATATATATATATATGATGATTTTCTGCGTGTGTGTGTGTGTGTGTGTATATATATATATATATTATATATATATATATATATACACA
>JBCAUA010026672.1:0-12473 GCA_038406235.1 Peronia verruculata
AGAAAACCATCTCCTGACAGCGACCTCCCCCCCCCCCCCCCCTCCCCTTCTAGAAGATGTCAGGAAGTTAAAGGCCGAAACATCTGATGAAAGAACCCACTCTTCCTCTGAAGACCATCACCAGTCTCGCTCCACCTGAGGAGTTTTCCTACCACCAAGTATCCCAAAGGATCTGCATAAAATTGTCAGAGATTATTATTTCACTATGAAGTGGAAAATGTGTCACAGCTTAATGATAATATTGGAAAAACTTATTGGTATGAATGGAATTGCATTAAATTGGCAGCCAATTGTCTTCAATGTTCACCTTTATATATGATTGGTTTGCAATACCTTATCCTGTCCCACACCTTAAATAATGACAAAAGCTTTGTTCATGAAGTAGATTAAGTTTCCAATTCCCATACACAGCAGCATGGCAATTTAATAACAAGTAGTTAATCTGTGATTTTAGATTAATATTTTGTTCTACAACAAAACAAACCATATATTGCTTGATAAATATTGGCATAAATTACCTGTCCCTTGATTTGCTGGTGTCTCCAACGGTCTTCACATGTGTAGGACATGTTCTTCACTCTTATTCATTCATAGTTGTGAATCAATCAAATTAAAATAACAACACTTACAATGTGCAAGTAATTTCTTTAATTTTTGTATTAACATCATTTTTGCCAATAATAAGAATGCAACAAAGGATGGAATGGGCAAGAACAATTACCATGACAATATTGACAAAACAACAACTATAAAAATACCATATATAGGACCACTTATCTCACAACAGATCACAAAAAAAGATAACATTTTTAAATGAAGAAAAAAAAAGCATCTTAAAAATCTATTCTTCTTCATCCTTCCATTCTCATTCTTTATTATTCATTGTACAGACCAAGATGAGTAAATTATGATATTCTTTATGAAATCAAACTCTATAGGTCTTGTGGAGGTTAATCTTAGGGTATGAATAGCACTTTGGCTTCAAATGGTCCAGAACAATGGCTCTTGCTAAGCCTATCCCAGTTAATTTTAGAGCCCTAGAATAACCACTTTTCTTTTCCTTTACCCAAGCCAACTGAAACTACGCATTTTTTCTTTCTTTACCCAAGCCAACTGCACACTACTGTTGCAATTATGACTATCTACTGGTATCTATAATGAACCAATGGTAAACTTTTTGTCACAAGATCAATTATCACTGGCCTGTGGACATTGTGCCAACTTGATGTCCAGGAAACACTGATATACTTTAGACGTTTTAAGAGTCAATGGGATGTACATATATATGTATATACAAATACAAATTGCACTGGTCAATGCAAACTTTGTGCGCTTAAGAAATGCATGCCCAAGTAGCTATGACACATCATCTATATGAAGCCAAGACTGCTGCATAATGAAAGTCCTATTTACATTTTATGTGTTTTCATTATTGCCCTGACGAAGAGTCAAGTTGACTCGAAAATTTGGCAGATTTAACCATCGCTATCAAGTTCTTTATAGATTTCTGTGTTATTTGTGTTTCTTGAATTGTTTTATTAGTTACCGGTCTGACAGTTATATTGTATAAAATAATAATAGAGAGTATTTATATAGTGCTTATCCCTATTCTGTACAGGATCTAAGCTCTTTGCAATCTATTGTCACTGTATTTTTTTCATGTGTTTCATAGATGTATGTTGAAATGCAGATTCACGGTGCATATTTGTTTCTCGTAATGTGACAGCTATGGTTCTTCAATCTACCAACCACTGAAACTTCAATAATCTTATCTTCATAACTGATTCTGTCACATAAAAGCCTGCTTGTGTTGCAACTGAAATAAAACTGAGGAGAGAAAATATAATGCAATACCTTTTTTTTTTTTTTTTGTTCATGCTGTTTTTTTGTAAAAAAAAAAAAAAAAATGGCATCAGTAACTACTGAAAACTTAGTACTGAGTCAACTGAGGCTCCCTATACAAATTTTTAAGAACAATTCATCATAGACTTTCAAATTTTGACCAAAGTATATCGCATTTCAGTAAATTCAAGGGGATGGATGAACTTTATGTCAAATGAGTTCTAAGCACAGAGACGTTGAGAATATTTTTTATGGGGTGCCTTATGTTATCATGGTAAAAGACTAGTTAGGCCATAGCTATAGATCTTAATTTAAGGCAAGTAAACTCCATATAGCAATTACTTTAAGTCACTTAAACATTGAAAATGGGTTTTGAGAAAAAAAGTGTTTGAAGTTTTTTTTTCAATTCTGTTTGACTTTCAGCCTCGGAACAGCCCTTTTTTTTTTTTTTTTTACGTATTAGCCCTCTCTCCA
The DNA here is from genome assembly GCA_038406235.1 of Peronia verruculata. NCBI lineage: Eukaryota > Metazoa > Mollusca > Gastropoda > Systellommatophora > Onchidiidae > Peronia > Peronia verruculata. Next base: position 2,317 of record JBCAUA010026672.1, read on the forward strand.
TGATTTCTGCATCTCTTGTTGCCATTTTTTTGTGTTCTGAGAGTACCCCCAATCATCATAAGAGCTCCCATAGAGTCACTTCCAGCTTCTTAAGAGCTTCTATGTGCCCCCTGTTTCTTCTTTGGTCCAAACCAAGGTGTTTGTGTTTTGTCTTTACTATCACATATGGTCCACAACTGCTCTGAAGTAGCAGAAAGATAGCAAAATTTTTACTATTTATAGGACGTTGAAATTCATTTTAGAACACTTATACTGATAATCTGCATGATCTGCAGTTTTATTCACCTCATAGTGGCCATTCCTGGCACTGGGTTCATGATATTGCTAGGAGAGGTAATAATCAAGTGTTTTATGCACTCTCTTCCTATATGTAATCACACACTGATGATCTATGACTGCATGTAGCAGCTAGGTGGAGCCAACTCGTGGTTGACAGTAGTCTAAGTCTACCACTGAATGACCATGATTCATTAGAATGGACTTTGTGACTTTCTGATCTGATACCACCTTTATACACAGAAAAGGCAGGGTTTTTAAAAGAAAACAAAAAGTGCAAAAGTTGCATTTTTTTTTTGTGCAAAATCCATATTTCAGGATATTCTGCCCCCCCCCTTAAAAGTCATCATAATTTCACATGAAATTCATTCTGAATAATTCAAAATTTATCTTTCAGAGGTATCAATCATGGTACCAAACAGATCTAAACTTAACAATTATAATTTATCATTTTTTTTTAAATATCCTGATGATAGCTGTGGCCAATGTAATCATATTGCTTTGCATCATAAAGTTCATCTAGTGTATTCGATTATCATATATTCCAGATAAAGGATTTCTGATGTATTCATAGATCATGTACACAACAGGTGTGTCATGGTAGATACGGCATTAACCCAGTTGAAAAACTGGCCAAACAGAAACATATTTTAATGAGAAAAATATCAACACAATGAGAAAATTTATATAAGCTGAAGGTCCATTTAACATCAATACAAACAGCTTAAAGATGTCAGTTCTATATGCACTGATGATAAAATAAATGGCTCATCCATATTATATATGGACAACATATACACTGTAACATTTTATCCTTAACACATTGTCAAAAATGTATAGATGTATTTCTTTTCCCCACTTTATAAGCATGGCATCTTTATACTTTAAGCCTTTCCATACTACTTTTTTCCACCAATCAATTTCTCTGCTAAATACCATTTGATGCCACAATAAAGTTCACACAGATTAAGACACTGAAACAACTGACCCACAAAAGTTGGGCCCAGTATGAAAAACAGATACCAACAGACTAAGTTAAAAGGCTGGGGGCGGGGCCATCCTGAAATATGATTTTGTAAAAAAAAAAAAAAAAGAGATTTTGTGCTGTTTTCTCTTAAAAGTACTGCCTTTTCTGTGTGTACAAATGGTATCAAAAAGTTGCTAAGCCCATTCTAATGTGTTTGACCAATGGTCATTCAATGGTAGACCTAGTGTATTGTCAGGATTTGGCTTCACCTGGCTGCTAAAGGAGGCTGTAGATCATCGCACTTGATTATATTTAGGCAAAGGGTGCAGAAAGGACTTGAATATCACCTCTCCTAGCAATATCACGAGTTCCAATGCCAGGGATGGACAATGGATGACCACTATGACACAAGAAAAACTGTTGATCATGCAAATTATCAATGTAAGTGTTCTAAAATGAATTTTCTTGTCCTATAAATCACGCAATTTTGCTTTCTTTCTGCTACTCATAGCTCAGTTGTCAACTATATGTCATAGTAAAGGTCAAAAGACTCTTTGGCTTGCACTCAAAAATGATATGGAGGACACACAGAGCACCTCAACAACCCGAAAGTGGTTCTTATAAAGATGGGGGGGGGTAGGGAACAAAATTCGATAAAAGATATGCCCAGAGAGCCAAAAAACGGCAACAAGAGACATAAAAGTCATGAAAAGAGGGCTAGAATGTAAAAAAAAGAATGTGTTCTGAGGCTGAAAACTGAACATAAAAGTCTTCATGTCAATTTTGCGATGAAAAAGAACTTTAAACACGTTTTTCTCACAACCCGTTTTTTTTTTTTTACAGTTTTTCGCTATCTCCTTTTTTGTTTTGAAACCGATTCAAACCAAATTTATTATGCATCATTGTCACCACAAAACCCCAAAAATTATATATGCATGTTAAATTCGGTCAGTAAGTTTTAGAGAAACTTTGGTTTTTAGTTTGAAAAAATGGCAAAATTTGAATTTTCGCTAGATGGCATTTATAGAAAATGTTGTATTGCGTGGAAACAACTGAAAATTAGTAAATTTTTAGATATTGTATCAAACAAAAATGTTCACCAAGTTTTATAAAGTTTTGCTGAAATTTGGTGGAGGAGATAGATTTTTAAAATTTAGGGATGTCAAAATCCAAGATGGCAGCGCTGCAGTGGCAACCGTATGAAAAGTTGATTTTTTTCCATTGTTTTCTTCTAATTTGAACATGCTGAATTCAATAGAAAAGGCTAACATAACCTAACTTTAATAATAACAAAAATCACCTCCAGGGCGCCGCCATCCCCCTTAATCCATGCAATATAAATAATATAAATAAGTGGAAAGCAATTTACACTATACATGTAAAACTAAGCAGAAGATTTCAATGGATTATGAGAAGAAGAATACACTGATCACCATTCCCAAACATAAAAGTTTGCACATGTTTATCTGGGGTAAAAATTTAACAAGACAGATAAAAAAAAGCAGATGCACATTCAAGGCACATACGTGTCCCTACAAATACTGAATGCTAATAACTGCAGTTGACTTAGATTAATCTTACTGCCTTTAAAAAAGCTATTTTCTTCATAAATTCTGCTAAGGATTAAGAGCAATTGCCATGCTCCTGGTCTGACACAATCTCTATATTTCCCATAACATGAATATGGCAATGTCTTTTGGCCAGTTGGAGACCTTGATGAGTGGGTCCAATCACAAACTAAGGAAGAGGCAATTCTCACCTTTTGTCTCATAAAAATCAGCTGTTTCTTAATAACCATATTTTATGGATGTTTTTCATAGTGCATATTCTCACCTACTTAGTCATTTGAGAAAACTTGTAAACTCCTCTCCATATTTTTTTGTGTACATACATGTACTCATATTTTATCTTATCCTACCTTCATATTCTTTGAGACAGGGTTCAAAATAATTTCATGGCATACAAAACTTGGTGCTTATGTAACTATACAGTACTTATATGTATAATAAATATGTAATATGTCTATATTTACCCTATATATACAAGCACAGTATCAGTTATGTAAACATATATAATTAAAATGAGCAATGTAAAGGCTGTGCAGTATGTAAATGATAGGCTATATATACATTTACATTCACATATATTACATATGCAGGAACATTGTCATCTATAAAACTTTGAAAATATTATATGTACATCCAAACATTCACATATATTACATATGCAGGAACATTGTCATCTATAAAACTTTGAAAATATTATATGTACATCCATGATAAAATGTAAAATTAATTAATGTCATATCACAAGGAAACGAGATTGTTTGTTGTTTGTGTTGGGGTTTAATGACACATCAGCATAATATTGGCTGTACTGAGTCAAACATGGTAAGCTACACTTACATGTTGTGAAGAGGACAGGAAAGAAAGCAGAACAGAAGACAGGAGCAAGGAGAGAGAAAAAAAGATGTCTCCCCTGGACTGTCGAAGATGGCACTCCGTGGAAGTGAGAAAGATCATACATTTCAGATTTCATTGATCAGGCAGAATAAGAAAAGTAATGTGTCTGAAAAATTATTGAAATTCAAACAGAAAACAAAACACAAATGAATTATTTCCTATATATATCAAGATAAGAAAACCTGTTTAACTTAGAGACCCAAACTCACAAACTTCTTTCTCAGCTGACATCACATATTACAATGAGGAAATGAAGATTCATTTTCACACTGAAATGAAATGCAATTAATGCAGAATAGAGGAATGGTTCAAGTCTTGGTGGAGATGATGTTTTCTCTAGATGTCTCAACCTAGAGAACAATAATGAAACATCTAGGGTTGATGTGAAAAAACAGACACCAAAACATGTGATGGAAGATATGAATGAATTAAAAAGAATGAGCCAACAAATCACCATTCCCTAACTCAGCACAACTTGGAATGAATGCAGTACATGTATTAAAAACAGCAACAGATATGAGGCTAAATATTTGCATTTTCAAAACTGATCAATATAGTAAAACAGTAAAGTCTTATAATAAACTGAAGTAGGTCATGTCACAAACCAATGTTAAGAATCAATAAGGGGTATCTGTGGCAATGAAGTAGTGTATCTCCTTCATGATCACAGTGTCGTACCATATGATAAATCTCATACTAAAAACCTGTTTTTTTCTTTTAATTTACCAATGGAATGAGCCAGACATATAAACTTTTTTTGGTCTTGGCTATAAAAATAATGTATGTCACATTTGGCTACAATCAGTTTAGAATGAAAAAAGTAGATAACAAAGTAGTGACAAAAAAAAAAAGGGTCTTGGGAAAAACGCATTTTTTTTCTTCAGGAAAAACATTAAATGGAAATTTTATTCGGCTTTTAACCTCAAAAACAACCTGTTTGTACATATAAGCCCCCACTTCATGATTGCTGTGTCTTTTGCTGCCTTTTCCTGCCTTTCTGGGTGTCTCTTTTCTTAAATTTTGCTCCCTACCCCTATCATTATAAAGGATCTCATGGAGTCACTCTTGGATCTTAAAGGCCTGTATGTAGCTTCCATATCTCTCTGTGTCAAATCCAAATGTGTCTCTCAACCTTTACTATGGCATATAATCTACAAATGAGCTCTGAGGCCGCAGAAATAAAAAAAAATACTACTCATAGGGCATGGAAGTTCATTTTAGAGCAGCTAGTAAAAACTTACACAGCTAATATGCGTAATCAGCATTTTTTTTTTTTTTTTGCCTCAGAGTGACCCCCAGGGTCCATCCCTGGCATTTGGGCTCAAGATATTGCTAGAAAAGAAAATAATAAAGTGTTGTATGCACTCTTTGCCTGTATATAATCAAATAGTTATGATTTACCACTGCATATAGCAGCCAGATGGATCAAAATCCTGAAAAGTAAGCCAGGACATCCATTGCATGAGTCAAACACGTTAGAATAAATATATCCTTTATTCTAGGCTACTCTGAAAAGGCAGAACTTTTAAGGGAAAAGAAAAATCCAAAATTACATTTTATTTTTTAGCAAAGACTTTATTTAAGGACGGCCCCTCCCCCCTTTGTTTAAATTCTTAAATTTAAATGGTGAAGAACAATGAAACTTTGGAAGTAAATAAAATTGCTCTTCTGAATTTATATAAGATCTGACAGTTATCTTATACATTACTGTTTCAGCAACTGACTGAGAAAAAAAACACAAGAACAAAATTAATTGTCTGATATCTCAAGACATACAAAAATAAATCTAGCAAAAAAAAAAAAAAACCCAAACGAACAATAAAAAAACAACAACAAAAATGACCTATATCAAAACAACAGTAAGAAAAAGATCTTTCATTTGTTGAATTATGAAAAACGAAAGACTTTAAACAATATATAAGTTTAATGAAAATAACATTTAAAAAATCAGCAGGCACAGGTAAGAGACAACATGCTGGTTCAATCTTTTATACACTTTCTACACATGCCCTATACTGCGCTGAATTAGACACATATCTGTGTGGCACAGCAAGAACACAGCAACTTGTTTTCTATTATCATTAACTAAGAGAAAAACATACAAAAGAGGTGAATTGATATATTTATAAATTCAATAAATAAAGTGGTATATATAGGTTTCTATTATGTTAGGGCTGCATGATATACATGATCCACCCAGTATACATTAAGTATTCTGAAATATAGCCTACTGACTTTGTGCAATACATTTCAATCATGTGGACAGAGTATTAAATTTGGATGGTTGCCAGATGAGAGATGACATATTTATCTCCAAATAGCCAAAAAGTGGGGATAGAGTAACAAAGAATTTTAACTGAGCTTGCGATGTTCCTGTCAAACTTTACACACCAAAATGTGTGCGTTTTCTAATGATCTCATGTGCAATTCTCAAGATAAGAACTTAGGAGAAGGAAAGTGTGGAATATTCTACACTTTGGCATATATTATGTGTTGATCATGTGGTCTGCTACAGTAACATAATTCTCCTGCCCTTGACAAAGTGCATATATATTTACATGTCAAATTAGAGAATTAAATAAAAACAAATCCTCATTCATTATTTTCCACACACAATGTCAATGAAAATATGTTGTGTAATAGCCAAGAAAAAATTCTAATCCGATAGTATCTTCATTAATCTGATAGTATCTGCATGTAAGAGTTTTGTCTCTATGCATATGAGTTTGAGGATTGAATGTTTTAATACAAATCAGAAGGATAATCTGCAAAAACTTGTGCTCCCTGACAATGCAAATTTAAAAAAATCAGTCCAAAGAATATGACATAACACACATAATCAGATGGACCTTGGAAGGAAATACCTAATGTGCTCTCTTTCAACAGGAGAATTCATGCCACAGATATTAATAATCTGTTTCCTGATTTGTTAAAACATTGGTTTATTATTAGCGGGAAATTAGGCAGATGGATTTTATAATGGTTATATATGAGATTACACAAAACAAGCAAAATGTTTTGAGATTCAGGATTCAAGAGCACATGAAAAAATGTTAACATGATGGTAATAAAGCAACAATTTTTTTTTTTCAGTTCTGAGGACACTTTAAAAAAAAAAAAAAAAACAACCAAACAAACAAAAATACATGTATTGTGTGTAATAAACAAGAGCTCTGTGTCATTTCTGATTGCTTGAAAGAACATATCAGAAAATCATTTTAACTTCATAAAAATTAATCTAACAGCAATAATACAACAGCAGAAAATTACAACAAAAATGCTCTTATTCTGGTAAGTGAACACATTACTGCTACAATCAATTGCTCATACACTGGACACACAGGTATCTACTCCATTGCAAGTTCAGTCACTGGGTTGGCAAATTCAGTTATAATATACTTACACAAACAAGGATATGCGTAAACGCATGAAATATCATTAACAAATAAAAACAGATAACAAACATACAAGCGAATATCAAATTTAAACATGAAACACGATGTGACTATCGTCATCATCATTATCATTGTGCCATCCAGGGTTCAGTTTGCTAAAATTCTTGTGTCCAGTACAATTTTTGATGTCGCAGTCTATAAACTTAACTGACCTCCTGTTCTCTCCTTTTCAGCATTTCCTGTCCCTGTGTTTACTCTTTGTGCTTTTAATAACAGCTTTGTCATCAAGATTCCTGGCAGTAAATGTCTAAAGACATTATAATATAATTTCTACAATCCCAGCAATGATCGCTGAACATCATGTTTAGTGTGTGACAGATCCACATTTAGAATTTCTATTAATATCTATCAAAATGTCCATTGTCAAAGGTTTTGCCTTACAACATAACACTCTATTACCCTCCATTTTGGATTCACTGTTGTGGGAAGGTCTTTAACTGTGATCTTTCATACACCAGTAATTCTTGATACTTCATATTATCATCAGGTTATTGTGTGTATTGAACACTTGTCTCAATTACACTGAGTCTTTTAATTTCATTAGACTTTCTTGAATATGTCATCAGTACAGACAATGAAGTAACATTAAAGCTCTGAGGACATTTTTGTTTTCTACATACAAGGGCTGTCCTGAAAGTAATTAAGAAAATAACCATAACTTTCAGACTAATCAAATTTTAAATTGCAGAATGGTCAAAGGTAGAGGTGAGGGGGGTTGTGTAATGTCTGCATGCAAAAGAAAAAAAAAAAAATCCTCCCAAAATCCACACTGTAATTGTTATCATTGTTTCAAGTAAAACTCATGTATATCATTCATGTATACCATTGGTGTTCAAGGCAGGCTGTACCAGACTGGAAGACAAATCTCGCTCTAGGTGCTACAATCTTCAAGAAACACACAAAATAGGCAATTGAAAGTTTGAGATACTGTTTCAACCCTTGAAATTTCGATAAGCATAGTCCGTGAAATTATGTTTGTGGACTGGATTATGGGAAAGGTTGGCTAGGTGGGTGCCAAAACAGCGGACAGAGAATCATAAGCTGCAGCGAGTCAATGTTACAGAATTTTCTGGATCAGTACAGACAAAGAAGTGGTGGTGGTAAGAATCCTTTAGCTGAAATAGGAACTGGTGGAGACTTCCAAGGAAATCATGAAGAATTTCTCAACATTTGACCACTGGTGATAAGACATCAGTGCATCATGCAACACCAGCCAAAAAGTGCAGGGTTCCATGATTCTGGAAGCATCAATCATCTCTGCCCACAAAAAAGTTCAAAATATATGACTGCCATGTTTTGGCATGCTAAAAGTGTCCATCTGTCAGACATTTTGCCTCATGGATTCATTATGACTCTCGTAATTGTAAAATATTTGACCAATATACCACAAGAAACCCAGGAATTCTGAGCAAGAGTGTCATTCTTCAGTATGACAACGCAGCACCCCACAATGCCAAACTGACCAAACACTGGCTCCATAGCTTTGGATGGGAGATTTTACTACACCCACCCTATAGTCCTGACACAGCTCCATCAGATTATCACCTGTTTTGACCCCTGAAACGCCATTTTTTTGGGAAAAAAGTTTTAAAAAAACAACTGTGATAACAACCTCACTGAAGAAATGTGAGATTAGTTCTCATCACATAATGAAATTTCTTCAGGGAGGATATCTATTCTCAGGTTCAGCATGGGCAAAAGTGTATCAATCTCCCGGGAGATTACATTGAAAAGTAGCCAAAGAGTGACAGTAACTCTTGTGTGAGCTTCAGTTAGATCCAAATAGAAATCTTTACTTAAGCTTCCTAGGCCTCTTACTTTCTGAACAGCCCTTGAAGGAACCAAAGTTATACTCTGTGTGATGATAACACACATTTATGCCAATCTTACTGGATAAATTTCACATTTTCAACATCCTGTGGATGGTTATCTCATACTAATTTCACACATCCTTTCCTGTCTTTTGGTTCAGACAATTCCGGGACCATTTTGATAATTGCCTTTAATTTAACTTAATTTAACTTACAAAAAAAGTTCAGATTTTTGTATCTTTTTTTTTTTTTTCTGTCCATACTAGCTCTATCTGTAGAGCTGATGGTGATTACTTTTTCTAAGTTGTGAATCTTTTCATGGTTCTTCCTGTACAGTCAGTTCATACATATGTATAATGTGTACAATGATAACTGCAACAGAAAAAAAAAATTATATTTATTTGATAATAAAACATAATTTCTTTACATCAGAAATTCTGTTATTTGTTTAAAACAACTGATAAGGATCATATGAAAATACTATCCCAAAAATCACATGAAAATACTATCCCAAAAGAATCAAGCATAGACCGAGCTGCATTATAATTTAAAAACAGAATATGACCTCACTGGAAATTGTGTCTGCATCTCTGACCTCGTTCAATTTGTGCAAGCAATTCTGACATACTAAACTTATCTATTTCTTTTAAGAACCATTTCATTTCCTTTGTTAGAACATGAATTTTCTAGGTGTTTATATAAAATGCTTTAGCAAAGAAAATAAAAAGCCACAAAAACCTTCTCTGTCACTGAAAACTGATGCTATTTTCACAGCAAAGGATCTGACTTTTGCCATCTGTAGCAGAGATCTGTCTGAAATTCATCTTGACATGGACAATGACAGGGGGTATATCTATATATATCAAAATTTACTCTTTAACATTCTTGACAACTATGCAGCTGGCCTTTTCTACTCTGACAATAATTTTTAGATTGCGGCGTCTGAGCATATATGACCACAATAGACCAAAAGTCTATTGAGACATGAGCCCTGAACTCTGTTGACTTTTGAACAATGTTCACCACAGACCATTGTTTATCCAAAATGTATCTGGCTAGAAATGCTCACATGGCCCAAACCCAAATAAAATGGTCACACTGTAATTTTTATAACTCATAACATATTTAAGAAGGGGGGGGGGGGGGGGTGTCCTGAAGTAAAAATTTTGCCCCAAAAGTGAGATTT
>JBCAUA010026683.1:0-12473 GCA_038406235.1 Peronia verruculata
CATTGCTGAGTGGTCCTGCTTTGCCTCTTTAAACTGCATTATCTCTGGCTAGAATAGTGTTAGCTCAAAACTTTTTTCCTACCCTGACAGGGTATGAAATAAGCTTTCACATGATACCAAAAACTCCATATGGTCAAAAATCGACATAAGTCTCATTTCGACTGGTTGCGAGACAAATGTAATTGAAACAAGACTGGAAATAGAGAAAAACATCTGCGTTGATCCTGTCATTTGTCAACCTACTTTCTTAGGACTGAAAGGCTTAAGACAAACAAAATACACTTCCTTTTTCCTCATACCATACCATCACAGTGCAATTGGGTAAAAAAGTTGTTTTGTAAATGAAAATGTCTACAGCATTGGACATAACAATGTTAACTAAACACATCACCTCCCGTTCGGGGAAAAATTAGCACCACAATGCAGCTCAAATTGCTTGGCAACTTTTTTAATATCAGGACAACTGATATAATGCCATCAGACAGTTGAACACGCTTCATCTTAGATGATGAAAAAATCATTCCGTTGTTTTACATGCATAATTCATAGAAGCTGTGCAAAACTATTCCTTGTACATATACATGTATGTCTAAAGCTGATGACAATTTCTTGGTACTGTTGGCCACCAGTTCAGCTCAAAGTCAAATAAGCTATGTGAAATAGTGAAAGCTAGTGACCCAGAGCAACTGTTTTCCAGTTTCACTGATCCCTTAAGTGACCCTCTAGGTCATATTGGCTTCTCTTTAACGATTATTGATAATACCAATGACCATAGCACTTTCACAGCCCCTAATCCTGTTGAGAACAAGCCCTGACATGAGCACTTTATAAAAAATTAAAATCAATCAAAATACACATGTAATTAATTACACAAAGTGTGCACATCTAAACACATTACAAACGTACACATGTGTGCATGCACAGTCACCCACCCAACACACATGTCTTAGGCATGTACAGTTGCAGAGAAAGTGAGACACAGAGAGAAAGAGATTCTAGAAACAGATAGAAAATGAGAGAGAGAAAAAAAGTGAGAGATAGGGCATATGCTGGACAACAATTCCTCAACCTATTTTCATATTGAGATGGTAAAAAGATGTGTCTGAGCTGGCTCTTAAATTTATAAAAATTTCTGTTCTAAATTCTGAGGGAGGCTAGAATGACAAGAGTGGGGACAGAGAAGTGCATTGGCCCAGACACCATACTATAGTTTTAACAAATACTGTACTTTCTACATGAATTTTAGTGTAATTGTTATGTCTCAAGCTGTGACAAATATTGTAACAATGTACATGAAGAATAAAATAATGAAAATAAAAATGATAGAGAGCATTTATATAGCACAATATCCCCAAACATTATGATTACAATCCTAATTAAGTGCATTACAATTTATAACCTATAATGTCGTTCTGTTATAATGTCAGCACAGCATAACATGAGCCTGTTTAAAATGATAAAAAGAAAATACAAAACAATTAGACATACTCTGTATACCATTAGCAATACAGTGCAGTGGTAGTTACTAAGCCCCAGGGAAAAGATCTGTACTAGTAATCACACCATGAAAGCACAAACACATTGCCATATCTGATGGACTGATGGAAAAATTATTATATATTATATCCACAAACACTTTCATGGCCACACCACAGAGCAGAAGTTCTGAGTTTACAGTCCATGGACCAAATGCCATATTACTGGTCTTAAGTGCAGCTCCATTCCTTAACCCAACTGTATACAGACACAGCCTACCAACCAAACCTCTGTTGTATGTTTATAATAATATGTGTCCACACTCATTCCTTTTTTTTTTCCTGTGATATTTGTCTTCTTTTTAGTGCTATGGCCTTCAAATACATCTGCCTGTGGTTGTTAAAAAAAAAATTAAAAAATCCGGTACCGGTACACAGATCTCAATATGAAATGATAGCTTCTCCTTTCTGGTACCGTAATTCCTTATTTTTTTCTAACTTTACAAAGCTTCATTATTCCTTCTGTTCCACTTTGTGACCTTTGGAGTGAAGAAGTTGAGAAGGCCTACCTTGAAATTTTTTAGGAAGCAAAACTTTTGTTGACACATGTCAATGTTCATGACATGACATATATCGATGTCTGGCTTCAAGACTTTTTTGACAAATGATTTAGAAAAGTCAGGATAGGTCAGAGTTCTATACCAAACCAGTGATATGAAACATTTTTAAGATTAATCTCATGTCATGTGCAAGACAATACTGCCCAATAATTTCTAATATTATCAGCAGTACAATATCTCCTTCTTGAGATATGAGCCTTTGCCATAGGTCGACACCTAAAATCTTGCACAGGGGGTTGGTGACAAAGTTTTTACCCTACCTTTTTCATATGACTTTTTATGTTCACATATATCTACTCCTATAAAAACATGAGTTTGCAGAGCTAGAGGTCACATGCTTAGCCGTACAATTGACATTAAATTACCTAATAACAACTTGCAATCTTCTGGACATAACTACATGTATAATGACACATTCTGAGAAATTGAACAAACAGAATTACCTTAAATGTTTTTTAAGTGGTTTTATTGTAAAACACATACATAGAGAGCATATAATGTGCAGAGGCCAAGGAAAAAAAGAAATTCTAAACATTGGTAGATTTGTATTTATGTCATCATAGTTATGTCCAAAATAAATGAACTTTCCATTTTCATAACATAACTTTTATAAAGTTATATTAAAAGTTTTGATAAACTAAGATTCAGAGGATTGGATTAAGCTCACAATGCATATTTATGATGAAACAATGGCATTTTATTCGTATTCTCTTAGAATTTAAGTAAAATACCAAATATCTTTCGGACAAAAATATGATGACAAAAATGGGTGGAAGCTTTAAACCAATGGAAAAGTGCCTTGAAATGTCACTGAAACATATGAACATTTATTATTTCAGCATAAGTCTTCAAAAACATTCCAAAATTTCAAATAAAATGGAAACATAATTTACTAAGATACAAATATAACAATGTGCAATATTCTACATAGGTTATGCAATATAATTCAGTTTCCATTTAAAAAAAAAAAAAGACAGTAAAAATGCATTAGAAGAAGAGAATACTCTTTCAAAAAACATGGAGAAAAACAATGGTGGGAGAGAGGAAGAAATCATCAACATTAAAAAGTGAAAGACAAGGAATGGAAGGAGCTGATGTGGCCAGTTGTGGGGGATGGGTGGGCAGTTTCAATATGTCTTGCACCCAGGGCAAATGAGTCGCAAGTCATGCCAAGTGAGTTCAAGTCACAGTCGTTTTTTTTACTGTTTTTTCACTATTTTCCAACTATGACAACAATATATTTCTTTGTTTTTTTTTTCTCCAGATTTTAAAAAGGTTAAATTGACGTTTTGTGAAAAAAAAAAAAAAAAAATTATCATCTTAGCTGGACAATTGTTAAAAATGACCAAAAACAGCCGTACATCTTCATTGCCTGGGGCGACTTCCGACTCATTTGCCCTGGTCGCAAGACAAAAGGTGAGGACACAAGTGAATACATAAAATCTGAACTCTCTAACTGCTGACCCTTTCATTCATAGTTATTGTGACTTCAAGGTCAATGCAGTCAAAGAGCTCCTATGAAATGTCCTCATTGCCCCGCTGCAGCTGCCCATTCCTCCACTTCATGAAATATAGTTTTGCATAGGACTTATCTTTCTCTCGAACTTGTGCAACATAATCTTTTCCATGCCACTGCACAAGATAAAACAACCCCACTTTTATTCTTTCCCCCTCATTCAGATCACAGCCCAGTCCATTTTCACTTTTAGTCTGGTTTATTTTGCACTCTCACTTTCTGACGCATTCTGTAACTCAGATTTTTCACTTTCACTTTCAGAACTTGCTTTCGGTGCTTCTCTCTCACTCTCTGCTACTCCACTCATTTTCACAAACTCCCACTCATCCACCCACTCTCTGTTCTCACATGCTCCAGAAGGCAAAATTTACCTGAGCATGAAAGTTTCCTTGTGGAAAACACATTCCTGGCAGCTAACTTAATATGATGGAAACTCCACATTCCAGGCATGGTCTTTATGTTCTCTGGTACTGAGCGATCAGTTCCATCTTTACTGACTAAAAAAAGCTCTCTTGAGACTTCTTTGGAAGTGCATCATTAACTGGTGCTTTTTCCTGCCGCTTTTTTCCTCTCCCTGAAAATAGAACAAAAAGAGAAACAAGAAATTTTCACTTCCTTGTCCATAAATGTCTTGCGCCCAGGGCAAATGAATCGGAAGCTGCACCAGGTGAGTTCAAGTCATAGCTGTTTTTGTCCATTTTTAACTATATTCCGTCTATGATACCAAAATATTTTTTTTCCCAGATTAAAACATGTTAAACTGTTGTTTTGTGAAAACAAAAACATTTTAATATCTTACTCGGAAAGTAGTTAAAAACAACCAAAAATGGCCGTAGATCTATATCTTCATTGCCCCGCGCGACTTCCGACTCATTTGCCCTGGTCGCCAGACAAATATGCATTGTTACCTTATTTTCCTTGTTATCCAACTATATTTGCTCTTACAGATTAATTCTTTCTGATGTAAGTAAGTCAAAGCAATTCACTAAAACCACTATCTTGTAGACAAGAATAATAGACCAAACTGTTTTTTCTTTAAGCGAGCATTTCACTGGAGTGAGATACAAAGGTCCAAAGATTAACAAAACAAGCATTAAGACATAAGTCAGTATCACCATTCTATGACTAACCTGTACTTTCTCTGCCTTTCCAGCTGAAGTTCGCGGTTCCTCTGTTTTTGCACCTCAGACCATTTCTCTCGCTGTCTTTTGACTCTGAATCTCTCAGCAGCACAAAAAGCTTTATATTTGTCCTTATCAGCTTTCATTGCCTGTCGATATCTTTGTGCGTACTCCTTGTTTGATAGCTTTGTTTTTGGCAGTGGAGCATCCTCTGGACGAATCCCAGCGCTGGAAATTTGGGTTCGTGGAGGGGTATCTGAAAATGAGAAGGTCAGAAATATCTTAGGATCGGGAAAACAAAAACAAAGTATCTAATTGAAAATTCTAGGCCTAAAAAAAATTCAAATTGAAATGCACAAGCTGGAAAGAATCAAAAAAAAAAAACCCAACAAAATCATCGGCATTGCTGGGCCTGCAAATAAAAGAAAAAAAAAAATCACTTTACAGAAAATTTCAGGAGCACTGCTGGGAAAGGATAAAATACAAAATTTTGGCAGCACTGATGAGCTTGGAAATACAAGAAATATATTAAACTGAATTTTTCAGCAGCATGGCTGGTCACAGAAAAAGGACAGCAAGTCAAATTAAAAATTTCCAGCAGCATAACTGGGCTGGAATGGGTCAAAATGAATCTCTATCATCAGAGTAGTGTCAGATAAATTTGTACTCCACACAATAGCAACTAACAGTAGACTACCATGAGCTCCATTCTCTCTTGGAATATCACCATTTTTTGCATTGTGAGAAAATTGATGTTTCGTTTAGTAACTGTTTTTGAATATAATGATAAAATGATATGAGACAGGAGAATGATATTATATTGGTTTTGACAAGTGATGAGTGAAAAAATAAAAAACTATGGTAGCCTAGATCTACCATAACCCAACAGTGGTAATACAGCAAAAAAAAAAAAAAAAGAGCTCGAAACTTCAAAATCCCAGTCTAAAGAGCTTTTTTTTTTTTCAGAACATAATGACAAGTGTTGTCATTTTGTTCATTTCAAACCATACACACTATTGCTATTACCATCAGAGATACCATCAATATCTATAGTCCTGTACACGTGCCAAAACACCCCAAGTGCTACTACCGACTTTCGATCATTTAACAGGCATATATGTCTTGCGCCCAGAGCAAATGAGTCGCCAGTTGCGCAAGTAACAGCCGTTTTTTACTGGGGTTTTTTTTTTTTTTACTATTATCCGACTATGATACCAAAATATTCCCTTTTTTTTTTTCACATTAAAAAAAAAAAAAGGTCAAATTGACATTTTGTAAAAAAAAAAAAAAAATTTTAAGTACCTTATTTGGAAAGTAGTTAAAAATGACCAAAAACAGCTGCATATCTTCGTAGCCCGGGGCGACTTCCGACTCATTTACCCTGGTCGCAAGACAAATATACTTCTGAACATAAATGAAATCTTCCGAACATAACGATGGCGATTCTCCACTCGTCATTTTTAACACATCAATGTACACCAATCCCTTTATTCCGCTGGCTCTGTTAAAGTTAAAGCATGTGGCTTCTCGCCTTGATCACGGCTAATGTAATATCGAACGATGGTAATTAAAAAGTGGTTCGCATTAAATAATGGGTTGAAAACTGCTTTCGGTCATAAAATCTCATGGACATAACATTTTCAGGTTGTGATGATGACAAAAGAAAACTTACCTGCATTTGTTGAATCCATTCTAAACTCCAAATGTGCCTGCCACACTGAATCAATCGATAACAACAATGACATGTCTTGTGCATCAAGTAAATCCTTGCTTTCTGATTGGTTCTTCCGGACATAACAAATGATGATGTCACACACTGCATCACAGAAATGGAGCAAACTTCTGAATTTAGAACTTTCACAGCCTCGAAATCGGCATGGAGAAAGCCTACACATTGAACGAGAGTATGCTTGTTAGGGGGCCTCCGAGCAAGCCACAATGCTAGATCTACAGTTGACCCCCATTTTGACGACGCCAGTTATGTTCGGAAGTGAAAATTTCGACGGCCCACAGAGACAAAATAGCAAAAGATGTAATTTCCTGATGTTGCATGATCATCAATAATGTAGTTATAGTTGATATCTACACACCAACAACCTTCTCTGCATTCATTTCATTGTTGAATTTAACAGCATAAAAGTGACGCATTTGATGCATCACCTTCACGTGTTAAAAATACGTCCATTTTTTAATCATCATATATTTATAACATTTCTTCAACATCTTTGCAGCTATGGGTCTGCTCCCATAGCTGAACCATTCTATTAAGCACATCATATTCAAGTTTCAATGCTCAGGTGTCATTTTTATTGCAGGAAGCATCTTGGTAAGGTACATGAAAAAAAAAAAACACCTCTTGGCAAAGGCTCATATCTAAGGAATGACTGAGATTTTCTGTATTATAGAATGTCCAAAATCTTCTGTCTGCCGGTCACTCAAAAACTGGGACAAAATTGCAACCCATGGCAAATTTAATAAAACAGTTGGAATTCAACATTCTTCAAAACATTGAAAAGCTTCATTCTCATTTTAGGATTATGGTAAAATTGACCAACTGTATGGCTCAACGGCGGCAAAACTGAATGCTCAGAATTTTAACTTGTGAATGTGAAGACTATCGCAATTGTCATACCAATTGTCATAATGTGAAGACTATCACAATGGCCAGGGCAAATGAGTCGGAAGTCACTGGGCAATAAACATATACAGCCGTTTTTGGTCATTTTTTAACTATTTTCCGAACAAGATGCTAAATTTGTTGTTTTCACAAAATGACAATTTAACATTTTTTAATCTGTAAAAAGAAATACATGTATTTTGGAATCATAGTTGGAAAATAGTAAACAAAACAATGAAAAATGGCTGTGACTTGCACTCACCCAGCACGACTTGCGACTCATTTGCCCTGGGCGCAAGGCATATATCATGTATCTTCTGCTAGTTATGCATAAAAGTCAGAACTGCATGACAGATTTGAAATCTACGATTATGCTAAATTTCAAGTTCAAGTTATACCAGCAAACAACTCAGCAGAAAGTTAATTTTTTCTCTATTCTGTACAAGATACAACAAATGAATAGACACCTTACGTCTTTGACAATATGTCACAGGTTTTGCACAGGCAAGTTGTCCTGAGCCTCTGGCGACAGGGACCACTATCTTTGTACCAGTTCAAGAATTAAACTCATTTTCTGTCTATTAATGATACAGGTGAAATCATCTGACCCATTTTTGCCTACTACCAATACATAGGAAACTAAAAGTAACTAAGTGTTTGTAATTTTCTTTTCATGTGGCAAAAGTTCATATTGAATGTTACTCAAGTTTGGATACATGTATTTAATATGGAGAAATTTCTGGCGGTGAAGTTATTGAGTAGGGCATGATTTTTCATCATAAAGTATGAATTTGCCCTCCCCCCCTCCAATTATGCAATAACAAATAAAATGGATGGAAAACAGTGAATAAAAAAACCCACACACATACAAAAAACAGGCAGAGAACAAGTTCAAGAAATTTGCCACAGTCTTTGTTATCTCTTACACCTGCAGGAAGGACACACATAATGCTGAGGATCTGCCTTTGACTGGGACCTGGCGATACACAAGACATGAAACCATCTGCCGCAGTTACCATCACAGTCTACCCAGTCAATCAACACATCTTTGGAGTGAGGTGGGGTGGCTCGCATACACATCTGACACTTGGAGTCATCATCCTCTTCATCATCTTCTTCGTCATCTTCCTCATGAGCATCAGAAGATGATCTCTCGTTGTCAACAGCATTGTCATTATCATCTTCATCATCTTCACTCGATGAACTAGAGCTCCCTGAGGTTGACTCCCCGCTGTTATCAGAGTCACCTGGGTCGGCTGTCGTTTGTTTAGGATCAGGTGACTCATTGTCTGAGGAGGTGCTGCTCTCGTCACTATCACTACCACTTTTGTTGTCTTGACTGTCATCACTACTTGTTGACTGTTTTCTGCTGCCTCTTTTTCCACTTCCCTTACCTCTGCTATCCTCATTGCCACTACTACTGCTACTACTACTGCTACTACTACTACTGCTGCTACTACTACTTCTACTACTATTATTATCACTACTATCACTACTACTACTGTCACTGTCATCTGTGGACTCACTTGATTTGATTTCCTCTTCATTATTCACCACGTTTGAACTATACACAGTCTCTTCTACGCACATGTCTGTTTCCTCCATTATCAGTTCTTCATCCTTTTCCACCTCATTATGACTGTGTTCTGAACTTGTGTCTTCATTGGGTAGCGAACATTCCTTTGTGACTGTTTCACCTCCATTCACTTTATCATATTCTCCAGCAGCACACGAACTGGGAACCTCACTTGTACCTATAACTTCCTCATGAACGATATCACTTGCCACATTTTCAAGCTCCGCTTCAGAACCTAATGGTTTGACATAGTCATGATCCATGAGAGAAAGTCGACGCAAACAAACCAGCTTTTTCTCTTCTTGAACCTGTTCCTTTTCTGTCTTTTTCTCATTTTCCTCATTGGCAGCTGCAAGCACAGACTCTTCTTGTAGAGCTTCTGGAGTATTTCCCCCTGAAATTGGTGATGCCATTAGTGCTGGTGAAATACTTGACTGCTTCTTCTTTTTCTTTTTTTTGTGTTTCCTGCGATGTTTTGTTTTCTCCCTCCCCAAGTCAAACGGAACAGATGCAGCGTCCTCGTTTTCAACGCCTTCATCTTGCTCAGATTTATGCTGGTCCTTCCTATGTTTTCTGTCCTTTTTTCTTTTCTTTCTCTTGCGTTTAGTCTTGTTGGAATAGTCACTGGTGACTGTCCCTTCTTCCTTTGCCAAATCACTTTTGTACTTTGAATTCTCTGCCACATTGGCGCCACTGTCGCTGTCATCGGCACTGCCATCATTGCTCATATCATCCATGTCTTTATCAACTGACATTTCTTCCTCACCATCATCATTTACTTTGTGATTTTCGTTGTCTCTAATGACGCAAATACGATCACCTGAACTTGATTTCATGTTTTTAATTACGATCTTTGTCTCTCCACTACTGCTACCAGCTGGCTCTGGACTATTTTTCCTGGGGTACGTGGCATTACCCAAAGTATCATCACTGCTGGACTTTGCATTCTTTCCAGCTTTTCTCTGAGTCTGCTCAACTTCTGGATTGCTGAAAAGTGATGTCATAGGTAATGTTGTGATGGATTTTCCTTTTGAGTTCAGAGTTTTCTTTGAAACTCTCTCATCATCGGTTCTCAGATCTCCAGTTTCTGCATGTGCATATTTGAGATCATATTCTGCTCTGCTCTGTGAAATCAATTCAGCAATCACTTTATCAAGGTGCTCAGAGACTGCTTCCTTGGACTTTGCCTCCATCTGCTGTGCCAGCTCTGGGGCAGGACCAACACGTGCATGTGATGGCGACTCCGAAGAATTCACATCTATGGCACCTGCTGATGGAGGGGTGTCACTTGCTGGACCATTCAATAACATTGTTTCTCTCCTATTTGTTTTTGACACTGATTTGATCAAGCTTCTTGAACTGAACCTTTTTGAGTCAATTTTAGCACCAACATTCCTGGGTTTCAAGCCAGCATACTGAAAAGATCTACTCCCAGTAGCTTTGTACCACAGTATTGCTTTTCTCAGTAGCTTCTGGGCACAGATCTGTGTATGGCTGGGTGTTCTATCACTGACCTTTTGTTTCACTATTGTTGTTGTTGTTCTAGTTTTCGACAGGGATGTTTGCTTAGTTCTTTTCACAACTTCCTTCTCTGTTATTTCAGCTTCATCTGTGGCAAGTTTTCCTTCCACATCATGGCTTTTCACAGGTTTATGTCTTTGAATAACACCGCTGTCATTTTCTTTGTCAGTCTGAGGCTCAGTACTAGATTCCAAATCACTTTCGCTGGCAATAGTTCTTGCAAGGCCCTTGCCTCCTGCAGCAGTTTCTTTAGCGTAACTTGATACAGTGGATATCTCAAGCTCATCATTTTGAGCGACATCATCAGTTTTTCGGTCAGATCGGGCCAAATCGGTGGAGTCACTGACTGTATCCATGTTTCCATCTTCGCTTGCATTTAACAAGATGCCCTTGTTGGTCCCAGAGCAAACACTGGAAAGATCCTTGAACTTCAAAGACTGATATTGTGAGGGAGCTTTTGGGTTCAGGGGAAAGAGACCAGTGGTTGATGTGGCTTTACGTATGTTCTGCACCAACTGGTTCGGCTTGTCAAAGAGGGCTTCAAGTCTGGCAATGAACTCCTGCCAGGTTGGGCTGCTGTTTGACATTCTCTTATTCAGCTGATGTAACAGCCCACCGTGGTATCCTGGGAACACATATTTGGCAACATCTGGTGGAACGCAGTGGAGAAACACAGAATCATTCACACACGCGGACACAGTTTTTTCACTAAACAGAGATGCATTTCCATTGCAAATAATCACCAGTGGTCTCTCTGGAATAAGTGTCTGAATTCTCTGGAAATACTGATGTACCAAATTTGCAGTCGGCAAACCAAGCTTTGATATGACGTTGACCACCTGTGGGTGAAATTGAGAGCAATGAAAACTCTTTGGCCAGATCAACATGAGTGGCAGGAAAAATCCACTGCACACTAACACTGACAAAACAGTGACACACATGTAGTAGGGGGCACCAGCAGGTCCTTTAGCTAGAGGAAACGCCATCAAATCAAATACCAAGACCTGATTAGAGCTCACAGTTCTCCGAGGTATTAAAGTATTGTACAGCTTATGGAGTGCAGAATAGTGGGCATCCAGTTTTGCAGATAATGAATCACTGGTTTTACACTCGTACACTGACGTGAAGAGAGGTGAGTTACGATTGTATAAATTTTTGCAGAATGTATCAGTTATGGGCACACTGGACTCTGTAGAAAATCTACGTGCAAACATTTCTTGGCAGCGTTCCATGAAAGTTCCCACTGTCACGGAGAAACCCATGCGGGCCAATCGTTGACAACACAACAACACAGCTCTCTCCTCATCCTCTGTCAGTCTGTTGTCCTTTGATGCCAAATGGACGAGATCCGGTTCAGAAACATGAAAAATTGCTGCTGCTTTAGCTGATGACATTTTCCCACCTGTTACAGCCTCCAGTGCTTTTGCCATGTTCTCAACAGTCATCGATGTCGATGTCTTCGCTGGTCCAAAACTGAAAAAAAAAAAAAAAAGAACACACAATTGGTTTTCATTGAAACAAAACAAACATAAACAACTCCGCTTTATTTCTGAGAGAGAGAGAAAAAAAAAAAAAAAGGAACAAAAAAAGAAAAACAACAATAAAGAAATGCAGTGGTTCTAAAATTCAACTAAATGGTAAAAAAGCTTTTTTAACAGTTATGAGATGTATAATCTAAGACACCGGAATGATTTCACAGTTTGTGAAACAGAAAATATGAACAGAAGAACAAAAATACGTCAATGAACTGCATCATCCACTAAAACAATGACTACTACAAGAGATGAAGACTGTGCTCTAAAAACATTCGGCTCTGGATCCAGTGACATGGCACTCCGTGTTCCAATATCTACTGAATGATAGCCCATACAAATGGGAAAAATTGTCCCTTTATACGACATTGGCTGGGATAACTGTAAAAATACATTAACTCAGCGTATTTCAGTTTCATGCAAAGTCGGCTTGGCCAGTGGAAGATATACCTGGCGGCACAACCGTGTGCTTGAAGTGCTGGCAAGTACGGTTGC
>JBCAUA010026694.1:0-12473 GCA_038406235.1 Peronia verruculata
TATAATTTTTAGTGTTTTTGCAATCTAACCCATGCGATAGGAGGAGCCATAACCACCGGGATTTTGAGAAATCATTCCAGCCCTTATATGTTGTTACTGTGACGATTTCTTTGCGGAAGCCAAAGTGTATTTAATAGCAGAAATGTCAAGTTGAAAGAGTGGTGCCGCTGATTTTTAAGTATAAAGGAGGCAACAGACAGACAGATCTATCCAGAGTCACGCAATTGTAAGGGTTAACCCTAAATGTATCAGTTGATAAGTGGCGCCAAAAATTAAGACGTATGATAAAACGTATAATTTTATCAACTGTACTAGGTTAGACTGCAGTACAAAAAGAAGTTTCTTATAGCGAGGAAAAAACAACATTAACTCACTTACCAACCCACTGTTGGGGCAGATCAGCCTCTTGGTGCTTCCATGGTTAATCTCTAAAGACATATAGGTTCACCAAAGGTGTCATTGGCCGAGAAACATAAGAGTAATTAAGGGGGCAGAAATGGTATGGGTGCTCGTGTCCGATATCTAGTCAGATAAGGAGTCTCTCTGGTCCCGTTTCAAATCAAGAAAAGCTTCGAGTGGTGTTTCGGTGCAGAGATAAAGGCATTCACGTAACCGGAGGAAAAAGAAACACAAAATAGATATTGATACGGCCTCCTTTTATTAGCTAAATATTGCAGCTCTATTCAAACGGTTTTTAAGCCAGAGATAACGGTTTCCGAATCAATAGACGTGATTGTTGTGCAAGAAAACGACAGAATGCAGAGGGCATAAAAGTGGTATGGAATAAGAAAGATACAAAGCAGAGAGCCTCTCTAAGAAAAGAAAATTAGTATAATAAGATTGAGTTAAAAGTTTAAAAAAAAAAAAAAAAAACTACTAAGTGAAATACACCCGAATCTTCAGGAACGAGCCGGAAATTATAATTGTTAAATAAATTTGCTTAATCGAATGCACAGACTGCTAGTCTGATTTGTACCTGTGGTAAGAAATCAGATATTTATTATTCTGTTTCTTTGATCAGTGTAAGTCAACGGCCGACTCTTTTGTTGTTGTGAAAAGATTGTTGACTGTGCTTTATCGCGGAACAAATCCCAGTGGGCCAGCACAATAGCATTGTGCTATTGAGTGGCCCAACTAGCTGTGTGTGACGTAAATTGATTTGTAATGGCAAACGGAGACGACAATGGTGTTCGAATTGTTGGCACCAGTAATCTGATTTTCATTCCAGCTTAGCTAGAATTTTTAGTTTATAATTTTTGCTTCTCACTATTGTTATTTGTTGATAACCTTGAACGTCTTTCTTTCTTTCTTTCTTCTTTCTTTCTTTCTTTCTTTCTTTCTTTCTTTCCTTTCTTTCTTTCTTTCTTTCTCTCTTTAGTTCACTAGTAGTGTGCAAAAGGGAAGAAATTTAACTACCTCTGTCGGTGTCTTGGAAATAAAGGCCCGATAGTGTAAACGCAGTCAGTTTTAAGATAGAAGTCCAATAGATATATGAATGAAATTTAAAAGACATTGACCATTCTAGTGACTGAATGTGCACTTTCCTTTTTATTCTTTCTTTCATTTGCACACACATATATAGAATACATGCACATTGATTAAAAAATTGTGCTTTTAATAATAAGACATCACTATTGAATTAATTTGTTTGTTTGTGATTTTATTCTAAAGCTGTAATTCGTAGAGATTTATTATTTTAGGGGTGCCTTCCATAAAAAAAAAAAAAAAATATTCAGCAAGAATGTATTATACATGTCTTGATGGAGCTTTGTATGCAACTGATCTTGAACTGAAAGTGCTTTTTGTTGTCATAATAGAATATATTTCCTTGCAAGCAAAGGTATCAGGTATTAACAGGTCACTTTTAATTTTAGCTTCCGTTCGCTGCTGGCACAGTTTTAATTGAATGACCTGGGGTGCGTCATTTCTACGCAAGAACAAATGATATAGTAGGCTAACGGCTTAGCCGCACCCGCCCTCTCACGAGATTAGCATTTTGTTTATAAGGCGAGCTCCACTGGGTAAATTGATCCTAAGTATCTTACCAAAGAACTCTGGGAAGTGGATTTTTTTACGAACAGATCTAATATTTTCTCATTCAGCCAGAAACAATTACTTTTCATTTTTTTTTTTTTTCAAATTGGTAGATAGATATCACCCAGAGTAAGATATTATTAGGTCAATTATCTGATAGTTTGATTTCACGAAAGACGTTCTCTGCATGATAGACTTATTTCAATAGCAGATTTTCTTTACATAAACAGAGTGCAATTTGTCTTTCTTTGCTTTTAGTCATAACGAACTCGAACCAAACAGGTATTATAAAGTTGTGCAGTTATGAACGACAACAAATGAGAACTGAAGCCGAGAAAATCCTACTTTTTCTTTGGATTGAAAGGCCTCGTAAATAATAATAATAAATCAGGTCTGATATAAAATCAATATTATTCTGAAAGGAACTTGCTCTTGATGAATGAGAAAACAACTGCACATGATTTCCTCTAGCTTCATATTACTTTCCAGCCCTGTGATTTTTCTTTGCACATGTGTTGAAAGCCTAAATAAGAACACACACACACAAAAAAAAAAAAAGGTGAATGTTTAATTAAAAACATGTTTGCCCTCAGGAAGTCGTAAGTGACGAAAATGCTCTTTTTATCCTCTGAAAGATCGATAGAAAAGGTCTGAATATAGACATTAATGAAACAGGTTTCTAAAAACATGTCAGCATAGCTGCATTAAAGAAATAAATCTGGTCGGTGAATGTGGAGAGATCCACAGGTGTTACATAAAAAAAAAAAAAAAGTAATTAAAAAAAAGTGAACATGAAGATGACTGACAAATTGTACTTAAAAGCTGTTAGGCTGCAGATCGCCAGGTATCTAACATTACCAGAATCTATAGTATATAAAGCTTTATTTTATTTCCAGAAACGTTAAAAACTGTTTAAAAATGTTGAGGAGAAAAATTTGTTTTACTAATTACTTTATTCAAGATTTCTTACAGAATAAATGGCAAGTTTTGATATGAGGCGGTTGTGATCTTGAAAAATGTTCTTCATAAATCTAAGTTGACATATACCTGGGGTAACTATAAATTTCTCTGCAGTCAAATTGCACGGTCATTGAAGGTAATATCTAGTATCTATATTTTATCTCCGTATTTTTAAAGTGTAATCAAATCCTGAATTAATCATTACATTACATTGTTAAATCATTTTCTGAAGTGTACAATTCGACTGTGGGTTCTCATTAAGAAAACAAATTAACGCCAACAATTTATTGGTTTTCACTTCCTGATAAGATCTCACATTGTCTTATGTTTAATTGAAAAAAAAAAATGTATCCAGCAGTAGCATTTTTGAGAACAAGTCTACCTTTTAATTAATGCACGTATGTGTATGTGGTAAATGGGGTGAAGAAGAAAAAGAGCCCAAAACTTCATGTATTAGAGCGTCTTAGTCTATCAAGCCGCATCTGTGTATTCCAAATTGTTCAGGGAAATCAGATCTAATTTCGCGTTTATCCTTGATACAGTCATGGGCATTTGTTTGTCTATGCGTGATAACAAATAAAATAGAGAGCCGCTCCTTAGTAGTAATATTACTATGCCTCATTGAAAGCACGGAGTCTACATTATCCATTTTCAGTTGTTGTTTTTTTTTCAAAGCAGGGAGGAAATAACTTTAATCAGTATGAATCGTATTCATATAAAATGTTACACGTATGTACACTGCCTAGAACTTGTATCCGACATATTATAAATTTATATGAGTTAGACCTAAATGAGACAGCGTTGAATATTCACACATTACAGCTGAATGTGTAATTCCAGTAAAGATTTCGAGTATCAATTTTCTCTTTCAGTTTACAAATAGAGATATATCTGTACAGAATTTCTCTTACATGTATAATACAAAGAAGACTTAAGGCGCTCATGTCAATGGGACATTGGCACAGAATTTATTTTTCTTGAGTTTATGCCATATGACTTTCACAGATCGAATGGCTGTCCAGTAAATGATCATGAAGCAGTCCTAGAGATCGATAATCGACGAAGCCGCGCGTGGGCTAAAGATAATGATTTGTTGATTGTGGCCTGCCGATATCTTGGAATCTTTCCATAAATAAGTGTAAGCTGACAAAAGCGAAAGAAGAAAAGAGAACAAAAACAAGAAAGATCAACTTTAAGTTACGTGAGAAAAAAAATATACAAACTGAATGTTTTGCTTCTGTTGACGTCTTCAAATAGCGCAGCGCCAGAACATGGCACTTATTCGTGTTTCATTTTGTTTTTCTCTCTGACCCATCCCTCATTCCATCCCTCCCCCTCCCCCCAGCTCCTTCTCTCTCTCTCTCTCTCTCTCATTTAAACGTTAATATAATTCGCCAAGAACTAAGACAACAGCTGTTTGCAAATGTTGTGTTCACTTCGTAAAATTGTATTATTTCAGAGGCTGGATTTTTTAAAAAGTATCACGTCATTCAGCACAATATCGTATTTTAATATATCTATCTATATATATATTTTTTTATTCCTTCCGCAGGTGCCAGTGAACTAGATCATCTTTGATCATCGTCTTAATCTTTTCGAAGTGCAACATACAAATCTGTTCTGCAAAATGGCTTCCTCCCACCGTCTTTCACAGTCAGAATCAGCAAACAATAGACACATTCTGAGAAGTAAACCGACCAATGATGTTCTTTTCAAACCCAACAGCAGAAGCAGAGCGCAGCCTGTATCCGACATGTCGCCTGAAGCACGAAAAGCGATGCTGCTGGCGCGAGAAGACTCCAAGGAGAATGTAACTGCACGGCGATCTAACTCACGTGCAGATGCAGATCAGAAAACTGTTGCTAGAAAACCCAAAGAGACTGACAATAATAACAACAGCAGCAATAATAAGTCCAACGGCCGAAACGGCCAGCCTGGTGCTAGAACGACAGACACTGTCAGACACAATCAAAAGACAAACTCTTTGCAAGCACCAGGTGTCTTAGCATCTCGTATCCCTCCTCGCTTGAGGAAAATGACGGCTGTCTCTCAAGGCGCCACCACAGTGACCACCAGATCTCGTAGCACTCTCTCCCGCACAGACCCTACTTACTCCATCAGTGACCACAACGAGAGCTGCTACAACTACGGTAATATGGACGCCCCGAAGAGCAGTCATCTTATAACTGACAGTCCACATAACAATGATAATACTGAAGAAGATAACAACAACAACAACAACAATCATGAGTTTCGGAACCACCAAACTGAGCCACTGGACGACGATGAAGATGAAGATAACATTGGCGACAATTCAGATAACGAAAATGGAAATTTGGAAAACCTCGAAGAGGACCAGTCTTTAAATCCGAAAAGTTTTGTTCTTGCCTTAGATAGAGCTTTAGAAGACAACCAAATCAGTCGTTTGCGAGGTGACATCACTGATCACGCTGGGCTGTCAGAGCCTGGTACAGTACGAGCGTTAGACGGAGGGCGACTGGCTAACGCCCAAGAGGTGGTAGTCAATGTGTGTCATGACGATGACCGTGAACTGATCTTCCATGACGAGGATGACGAGAGTTTAGACAATGCTAAAACGATATCTGAAATCAGAATCAATATCTGGATGAAGTACAACGAAGGTTTCCAGCCAGATACAATTACCGATGATCTCGACATTGGAGTATCCTCGCATCCCTCACGCAAACAGAACTCTACAGTAGAGAAAACTCAGCTGAAAGTTCCCGGTACATCAGGGCTGCAACCTCGGGGCAGAGAAAACCGCAGCTCCACCCCAACTAAAACTTCTACCGCTTCCAGGAATTCCAATAGCAGCCAGGGTGGTCATTTGAGACGTGAGGCCAGCAACAATAGCAGCAATGCCCTCTCTAAATCCAGAGCTTCCAGCATCACGAGAGACAATTCTTCTACCAGAATAGGTTCTGCTATCTCCACTGACGGATCCAAGCGGAGCACTCTATCGTCAGGCAAAAAGGAAAGTTATCTCAGAAGGAAAATCAAAACGTGATCGAGTCAAACATTCCCATGTAAATGCTGCCATTAATGACCCATGTATTGTGTCGTGTATAAAATATTTAAGACAAATATTGTCAGGAAAACGATAAGATCTGTGAAAAGTTAAATAAGAATATATTGAGATATGATAATGATAATATTATTATGAAATCATTCCATGATTAACTATTCGATATTTATGATTGTTGAGTTTTACCTTTAATGCCCACGTTCGACTGCAGACTCGTTTTACATTGAATCAAGATTTAGGCTTTACAACACAACAATCTTTCACGACAAAAAAAAAAAAAGGGGGGGGGGGGGGAGGGAGGAAACAAATCCCAAAACATTATTCATGGCAACCACCTTTGGGACACAAAGCTTTACTTGTTCAATACGGCCACGATATTAACTTTCATGACTGACTCAACAGAGTTAGTCCAAATTTCTGGATTGGACAGCCTATTGGTCGAATTTGCCATAGTGCAGAGCAGACTATTTCATTGTATGCTGTGTTTGCATCGCTCCCGAGTGGGAAGGAGAACTCAAGTCCTCATCTCAATGTGTAAATGTTGCATGTCAAATTTTACAAATTTTGATAATCAATGTTCTTTTAGGGTTTAGCTCACACCAGAATGAAGAAAGTCGTTTCGAGAAAAGTCACATGACCGAAGTGTTTAACATGCTCTGTGTATGGCAGAGCAATCTTGACGAATGATAAGCTTTCAGACATTCCACACTATATTATACAAAGCCACAAACTGTAAGCGATGTGTCCTCGGTCATGTGACCGATCTCGAACTACCTCATTTCCCAACATGCCCAGATGTTAGATAACAGCACAGTGATGATTTCGTAACTTACATACAAAAACGATTTCACTGAGAATAAGGGATAGAGTGCTAGGTAGGGTCTAATGATGAATACATCTCACATGTACATGCATTGGACACAAGACTTGTAAACCGAGGACATGAAATGCTAGAGAATCAATCTATTATGGTGCGACTGGGCTTTCGCTTAAAAACTATTCTTTTTGCATCATTTCGCCATATGGATATGTTTGATATTATGTGGTTAAAAGCTTGATGTTTGTTTTTAACTTATTATTCAAAAGTTCATTTGTCACTAGGAACGCTACAACACCGACCTACAAGCAAAACAAAACCACATAATCGAGATATTGACGATGGCTTGAGCAAAATCAAATCAAAGGACATTCGCAGAACGTGTTTAACATTTGATTTCAAGTTAATAATTTCAGAATACTCACCACTATCGTTGCCTACTTGGTTTTGAAAGCTTGAATGCTTATCTCTTTGATTGCACACATTTCAGCAAATGCAATATGCCTCTGTGTTCCGTGTTTGTTGCTGTTGTTTTTTTTTTAAATGCATGTTTTTTCTTCTTTCTTTTTTCTTCTTGTTTTTCTCTGAAATGTCTGAATCAGTGAAGTGGCGAAACTATTGCCACTCATGGGTCTGTTCTCATCGTTTTGGCTGAAAATTTCAGCAAAATCGATGTTTATTTACTTTGCGTGTTCAAAATATCTGATTTGACTTCCAGCATATTTTGTTTTCTTTTTTTTTTTTTTTTTGCACCGGTGACCATAACTACACAATTTTGTTTACATATTTTTTTTTTTTTTACCCGAAAAAAAAATTAATTTGAAAGGGCTAGTACACTTCACTTTGGAGGAGAAACTGCCTGTGGTTTTCATACTGACGTTGCAACTGGTGGAATTTTAGTATTATAATTATTAATTTTTTCTTTAAAGAAAGTCGAGTATGGGTTGGAGTAGAATATGAGTGGCAAGCACAGGGTGTCAGTTGTATGACCTACATTTTTGTTTAGATGTTACAAGAGTGCAGTGAATTATTTACAGAAATTAGTTTTACTTAGATGCCGTTCATGCAATTTTTTTTTAACCAGATTTGAGATAGTATTTACTGCAATTCAACGACATTTGTTGTTGTGAGTGTATGTGTCTGTGTGTGTATATGTGTATGTGTGTGTGTGTTTTGTGTTTGTGTACATTACACGAGAGGCAAATGATATTTTGAATAGTATGGATAATTGATGGGGATGCACATTTTCCTCTCTCTCTTCTATCTTTTCAATAGCTTATTTCTTGAAGAAAGAGAAAGAAATAAGACTTATCGGGTGCAAGGTAATGGTGTTCTCATTAAAATTATTATTATAGGTCTGTACAAATCAACCCACTTTCAACCTGGAAAACAACTGGTATGTCAAATTCCCTGGAGACTAATATGTTGAATAGGGTCAGTAGTGACATTGCGGTCAACATTCTATGTTGATAAGTCTATTGGGAAATATGATACGCCTAACATGTCAAGTCTCATAAATTTTGCTTAGAAGAATTGCTCTGATTAAATCGTTAAGCTTGACAAAATTGAATCTGGAAAACTATTCAGGTACTTACAAATCCGACAAAATAAGAATAGACAAGATAATATAATGTAAAATCAAAAGAACATTCCTTTCGTTCCATTCAGAGTAGATAAGACAAATTATACATGCAACAAATATTCACACTGGCATGCATATATGTGCAAATATATCACGAATAGCCTAGACCAATGCAAACTAAAGAGAAATGGCCTCGGCTTGATAATTATATTGCTGTGAGCAAAAACGAATTTCTGTAAGGCTTTCTATTAGTTCGTAAATGTGCAATTACAGCCCACTTTTTTCCAGAACATTTCAGTTGATTATGCATTGGTATAATGATGATATTTCATAAGGATGGCATGTGAATCCTCCCACAGCAAGCAATGACATTACGCACTGCAATACATGAATGCCATTTCATAAAATGTTTTAGATTGTCTATTTTATAAACCTATGTCCCAATATATACTGTTTTAAGCTTCCCCAAATCTAAAAACAAGTACTCCTTCTGTAAGATGATAAGACTTACAACTGCCTCAAGCAGGTCTGAAAAGGTCTAATGATTATATGGGCTGTAAATGTCTGTTCATGTCATTATGATTATTTGTGCGTGTTTCATAAATATGACATGTGGATAAATTCATTCTCTTCAATTGTATAGACTGATGGATTCTAAATTTCAATTCTGGCAACGAAATAGCAACCGAAACTACAGGCCATGCAATGAGCTCAACTGTCCCTACATAAAAATTTATCTGTAGTAGGTCACCAATTTTCTCGTGTAACTTCTGCTTTTTCTGA
The DNA here is from genome assembly GCA_038406235.1 of Peronia verruculata. Lineage (NCBI taxonomy): Eukaryota > Metazoa > Mollusca > Gastropoda > Systellommatophora > Onchidiidae > Peronia > Peronia verruculata. The sequence goes on from JBCAUA010026694.1 coordinate 9,223, forward strand.
ATCGGCGCTAGAAAAGAGGAGAGGTCAAAATTAAGAACATGTCAATAAAACTTGCTGATGATTGTCAGAATTGCCTAAAATTGTGATATCTGAACAAACGTGCGCATGTAATTATGTTAGGGTGTAAAAAAAAAAGACAGATGTGAACAACTATTATAGTTGCACGCTAAGAGTCAGTATTGTCAGAGTGGTCGTACAAAAAACCGAGTGGTTAGAGTGATGAGTAAGTATTATGAGGGATGGAAAGAATATTTGCTGAATCTAAGCTAACAAAAACGAATCAGAACTTATGGTAGCATTGAAACTAGGTAGAAAAAAACATCGGCACAGAAGCAGAGAGAGAGAGAGAGAGAGAGAGAAAGAGAAAGAGAGAGAGAGAGATGGAGGGGAGAGAAAGGGAGGGAAAGAAAGAGACAGAGGTGGTAGGGGAGGGGACAGAGAGAGAGAGAGAGAGAGAGAGAGAGCGGGGAGTGCAAGCAGGCAGACAGAGAGACAGAGACAAACGGACAATCAGAACAGACAAGACAGAGTGAAGAACATTTTAAAATCCAGGCGGCTAGCCAACAGTATGAAAGATCTGCATAAATCTATATTATTATATTATGTATATAGATACATATATTTGTTATCGATTGAATTATTATATTGCTTCACTATTGATAGTTTTACGATTTTATAGGCCTATATGGACAAAATGAACAAAATGTTTGTTGACTGGAAAGAACGATTCCCAGTCTTGACGTTCTGCCTGTGTTCTCATAGAGTCTTTTGCAGCCATGTTTCTACTGCTGGACAGAGATATACTGTTTATTTGGACAGTGAAATAAATTATTTGTCTGAGATGAAGAACAGAGTTTGTCGTTTAATTGTTTGCGTTCGTTGTTGTTTTGAGTGGACTGTGAACCTCCAAGCGGCCTGGAGCTTGGGTAAATGGACAATGAAATCAAACTGGAAATTGTGGAGTTAAAATATCGGTCATGCCAACTAACCCGTGGACTGCAAAGACTACAACTAAGATACTTTTGAGACATCAGTACATATAATTAAGATCTGGCTGTTTCAACAAGAATACTATTGATAACGAAAATATCTGGATTTGGACAAAGAATTGGCAAAACGTTACTGATTTTATTCTAGAAGAGACAGTGAAATGAGCCTATATGTATCCTGGGTGTGAAAAAATAAAAATAGAAAGAAATTACTCCATATTATTATTAATATTATTTTGCTTTCCTAATTACTAATTATAAGACGCACAATAATTTGATGTACAGGAACGATCCATGATACGTTAGTTGTTCGCAGTACAGTGTGTTATATAATAAGCTTATAAAGTCTGTATTTCCCATCACGTGACGACAAAGAATATTGCTAAGACACTAACTTCACAGAACTGTGTACTACAGGTGCCCATTGTTTTGAAAAGTTCATGGTCAACTGCAATTCATGGATTGTTTGTTATTTGCTCCATTTCAAAATGATCTAAAATAACTTGAGCAAAGTTGATCTATCTCACCACCTATCATCGGCTAAAATAAGGATTTATTATTTTAACTACAAAATCACTCCTCACAATCTAGCCCCCCCCCCCCCCCAGTCAGAAAAAGTCGCATCTTTATCGGAAGAATCTACCGGGACCATATTAAATAAGATAATAGGATACTGATGAATGGAGTATAAAGGGAACAATCATTTCATCTGAGCAAATAACGACAGCAATATGGCCAAATTGAATTCAATGATTCAAGTGTAAAATTCTTCAGTGCACCGGAATAAATAGGTGCACTTGGCAAACACTACTCAAGAACCACATTTATAAGTGGAATACAAACATAAACAAGAGAGATATCAGGCAGTCTGAGTCTCCTCTTGGTTTATTGCTCCCTTTGTACGGTGTGTAGTTTACACATTCATTAAATAAACAAGGGAAAAAACGGCAGCCTTGTAAAAGGCTGCACTCATAAATTATAACATCAATGTTTTTGTTTCTTATCAATCCCAGACTCGACAGCAACTCCTTCTTTTTCTTTTTAACCAGAAAACTTTGCCTGCCTTTTTACTACCGACTGCTTCCTTTCAAACGTCACGGGCAAATGAATAAAGTTTTGCTAATGGCCGACTCATTCAGATGGGTGTTCACGCTTATTGATTAATATTTGAAGATACTAGAATGGAAAGTTCATAAGTCCATGTTTGAGAGAATCTATCTTGAAAGAATGGTTCAATTTTATCATTATTACTATTTTTTTTGTTGTTGTTGTTCTATTATCCGATTCCAGTCACTCCAGTTTAAATTGCATTTTATAATGTTTGGATGCTTGTACCCTAAAGTCCTACCAGTACTGATTTATATTATTTTGTTTTTATTTTTTATTTTTTGTATATTCTAATTGTTATTTTGGCTGACTGTGTGAAAAGTAACTTAGGTACTTTTTGTTCTCACCGCTTTGATGACGAGAACAGAAGTATTCTTCCGTCTTGATAAATGTTTTCCTTGGATCAGCCTTTCTGTGGAGTTATTGACGTGAATTATTATGGACCTGTGCGTTTAACGGCGCACGTTACCCCATGGTGTCGGGCCACAAAAGTGATCAAAATAGGCGACTCCCAAATAAACAATCTTGCGCTCACAAGAGGACAAAAGACTGCTTTGATGTGGCCGTGGCAGATAGGGAGTGAAACAAGAATTCGAAGCATTTCCATGTACTCAAATTAAGAGCTTTCCATGGCGTATATCATCACTTAATGCCCCAGCTGAGAGACGACGATGAAAGATTTGAAACTTACCTCAGAATGAAACAAATCACTTTCGATAAGTTACTAGATCAGCGCTTCGATGATCTTACACAGAAAGCAACAGGCTCCAGCTGCAAGCTAATATCACCAGAAAAGTGTCTGGTCTGACACTACAGTGATTTTTTTCCTTTCTTTACACACACACACACACGCACGCACGCACGCACACACACACACACATACACACACACACACACGCACACACACACACAGACACGCACACACACACACACAGGCACACTACACACACTATAAAACGTGACTTGTTAAACTCAGAAATCTATGACACTTATCTTAAAACCGATGGAGACAATGAGAAAACGTGTGTGTGTGTGTGTGTGTGTGTGAGAGAGAGAGAGAGGGGGGGGGGGTAAAAAAAGGGGGGAACGGGGACGGGCAGGGCCGGACTGGCTCGAAAAATCGGCCCGGGAGTTTGCCAATTTAACCGGACATAG
>JBCAUA010026704.1:0-12473 GCA_038406235.1 Peronia verruculata
GAAAGTTGAAGAGTGTGGCTCTGCCAAATAGGCCTACAACTACAACCATGCCTAGGCCTAGATCTATCTATCATGAAAGTCGGGATTGTGAAGCGAAATGATGCTTAAAAAAATAGAGAGAGATTTATATATTTTCTTAAAATTTATTTTGTTATTATTTCTCCTATTTTGGTAGAATTCGTGTAAAAGTTGCGAAAATCAATAAAAGTTGCAAAAAGTTGCAAAAATTTGGAAAAATCATGCAGTGCACGAATTCGTGCAAAAAGTTGCAAAAACGAATTTCTGAGGGGCCAGATAGGTACGTATTATCTTAACTTCATATCTTTATTTCTAAGAAAGTCCAGGTCTTTTCCAGATGTTCTACCTCTTTTTTATTCAGTCTTTTTTTGTTACAGCAAAAAAATTAAATCTTAAGGTGATAATACATACAAACACACATACAAAGAAAAGAAATAACTGTTCTGGAACTGATGATAAAAAGCCAGCTCTACTATGAAAAGCACATCTTTTTTTCTATTATGTATTTAACAAGTTCCTCTCTGGCCATACAGAATCTGTCATATCCTATAGTAATGACCATGCAACATTTTCAATGCTTTCAGCAGCTGCTTTAGCCAAGAGACTGTAGCTTTACATAAGGACAATATCTATGGACAGACTCCTATTTCACATGTGCATTGTCATTTATCCTTTTTTTTTTTTAGTTCCAAATTTAACTGTATACATATCAGACAGATCTATGCAACTTTCCATATATATTCATTAAGATGGCACTGCAGAGAGACTGCCACAAAGAATTACATATCAGGTACATCACAAAATGCACTTCACTTCATCTTCTTATGTTTTTGTTTTTTTTTTAACCATTAATTTTCTCCTTTATGTGCTAAGTGCACTATTCAAACAACTGCAACTCCTTTCAAAGTTGAATGACAAAATGTTGTTTAAACTGTCCTACCTTTTTATAATTCATTCGCCCTCCACGCCAAAGTTTCTCTATGTGCTCAAACTCCTCTTGAGTAGCCAGCTCTTGATACAGAAAGATAGGAGCTGAAGTTAGCATCAAGCCTGATAACTCCTCTTGCTTGATAAAAGGCAATGTTTCTTTACACAGCTGGGGAGTTCAAGGAGAAAAACTGTAATGCATTTGTCTTGCCAGTGACAGTAGGTTTATTTTAGTGGGAAAATCCAGTACTGACCTCTGCAAACTGTAATGGTATCATAGCAATATGATTACACATACTCATAATAATTTTCAGCGAGCTTGTATACTCCACCCTAAAAATATAGCAGTCTGATATTCTGGTGGCACAAGGTAGAAAAAAGCTTTTTTTGTGAGCACAAATTTAAAAATCTGTCCATTAATTAGAATTTGGGATGATGTTTAGACTAACACTGCATGCATCATGTCATGTAGCTTATGGTTATTCCTTGCAATACAGAAAGTGTGCATGGCGTAGTCCACATCCCCCCTCCAGTGAATCATCTTCAGTGAGGCTCAAATTTAGGCCTACACTATGCACTGCCTATCCCTACCTCTCCACTATGCCTTTCCCTTATCATCAACAGCATGGGCAAAATTAAAAATGGGCGTAATCAGACAATCTGCCATTATGAGATCCTTTAGATAGTGATCACATCATTCGAGTTATTCTTGTTAAGAGTTTGACAAATGTGTGTTAACAATACAAAAATAAAAAAAAAATATTAATCTGAGTGGGGCAGAAAGCGGCCTTCGATGTTTCTGTGAATATGAGACTTCTGTATTCGAGTTTGTGTGCTCAACTGTATATGTCAGAAATCAGTTATACTAGTTAATAATATGTATTAATTTTCTCAACATGCCAAACTGTAGTTATTTTATGTGAGACAACTGAAAAAATAATATACCTCACAAATTACTATTTTTCCACACCTTTTGTGCATACGTTAAGTTTTCTCCAAATGCAAATGCCCGATCCTCATAGAATCCGGAGTGGCCAGCCAGTGTCATGGCACACTGGCAGCTTTTTGCCAGGAGGCTGCCAGCTGTCAAGTAAATTTGCCTCAGCCAGTCAGAGAAACCGCAGCTGTCCTCAGGAATGCTGGGGTGTCCACTTGCATCAGTATACTTTGTAAAGGCTGCAGTCATCATGTCCCCTAATGAGCTGGCTACTTGCTCTACCACCTGTCCAAAAACAATGATAGGAAAGAAATGAATCACATTAGCTAGTGATTGGCAAGTATGAGATTTAGGCTCCATCTTTTAAAAAATCTGTAGTCTGTGGGCAAGATCAAACTGCTAGATCACTTTGATAAATAACTTAAGAGAGGGGGCAGATTTTAAGTTTGATCAACTAACTTGGAAAAGGATTTAAATTAAGATCAGGACCACCCTACTCAGGTGCCAAGCAAGGGACATTCAATCTAGAGCTGCAGTGCCATAATCATGATAGTTCAATTTATTTACATACCAGGTTGTCAATATGTTTCATGAAAATATTGGACAATAAATAAATATATTTTTCTTTCACATGATTAGTGTACATGAAATCAAAGGGTTAATATGATGATCTGTACACTTACTGTGGGGTTATGTAGTTTTGCAAGACTGACACATGCAGAGGCTAACAAATAGTCCCCGCTGAGCACAGCTATTTTGTTACCAAACTCCATGTCTGCAGGGGGCCCATCTTCAGGGACAAGTTCCTCTATATTGACTACACCTTTGTGAATGAGGCCCGCAGTGTAGATCACCTCTGTAATCTCTGCCAATGAACGCTGGCTGAGAAAATCATGAGAAGGAGAAGAAAAACAAATATTTTATAACACATAGTGGGATATGGGAACCCATTAACTAAATTAGCTATGGTACACAGTATTAAAATACTTTACTTGAAAGCAACTGTTCAACATGTGTCGGCAAACTGTATGTGTCTCTTGAATACATGTTTAACAATGGGTTTAGTCATCATCCATAACTTCAATTTGATAGTTTCATCCTCTCATACATCTTCAGTTTTCTTACGTGCAGAAATAAAGAATAAGTTTGCTTTACTGTTATATAAGCAGCAAAACGTGTTTTCAGAATACTTTGATCAGGCAGGGGGTCTCTCATACAATATTAGGTTGAGCAAAATGGGATGGCTTTGCAGATGGTTGAATAACCATGATTTACTAACATAGAACCAAATAGGTGGATCAAGCAAAGTTGAAGTATTGACCCACAAGAGTCAAGATGAGAGGGGACATTGTTGCATACACATGTATTTATTAAGGGAGGGGTATGTCCTGAATTGGATTTTGCTTTAAAAAAAAATGTGATTTGGAGTTTTTGTTGTCTCTAAAAGTCCTGCCTTTTCTGCATATGAAAATGACATCATTGTAACATGTTTGACCAATGGTCATTCAACGGTAGGCCTAACCTACCTTCAGCCAGAATTTGGCTTTATCTGGCTGCTACATGCAGTCGTAGATCATTGCTACATGATTATATGTAGACAAAAAGTGCGTAAGACACTTGATTATGACCTTCTATAGCAACATCATGGACCCCAGTGCCAGGAATGGACATTAGATGACCACTATGAGGCAAAAAGAAAACTGCTGCCGTGAAGATTATCAATGCAAGCATTCTAAAATGAATTTCCACTAAATAGTGACATTTTCCTTTATTTCTGCCGCTTCAGAGCTCAGTTGTGGACTATATGCCATGGTAAAGGTCAAGACACTCTTGGTTTGGACAAAAAAGATATGGAGGGCACATATAGGCCCCCAAGAACTCGATATTTACTGTATGGGAGCCAAAGGGGGTCAGGGAGCAAAATTTGAGAAAATATATGTGCAGAAAGCTGAAAAATGGCAACAAGAGAGGGCTAGTATGTAAAAAGGAGAGTCAAGTAAAAAAATGCTGTTCCGAGGCTGAAAGCCGAACAAAAAGTTCTCCACATCCATTTGCACGGCTCATTAGGTTGGTAAGTTTTAGAGAAAAATGGATTTTTAAGATGGAAAAAAAAAAAAAGGGCGAAATTTGATTTTTGGTTACATGGTATTTTCAAAACTTTCTAGAAAATTGTCTATTGCATAAGTAACCTTTAAGATATTATGTCAAACAATATGTTCACAACCTTTGATCAATTTCTATTGAAATTTGGCTAGGGAGACAGATTTTAAAATCAGTCAATCTAGAGACACCAAATTCCAATATGTCAGCATTGTCATGGTAATCGTATAAAAAAAAAAACCCAATATTTTTCAGTTTTTCTCTGATTTGAACAGGCCCAATAAAAAAAAAAATTACCTCCAGGATGCACCCCCTCCTCCCCCCCACAATGAAAGACAAACCATGGAAATGAGAGTATGCTTTCTAATAAAGCTAGCAATGAGGTGTTCCTTTAGAGGATGAAGTGTAGCTATCTTATCTAACAGTGAAAAAATGACCTCCATGGCAAATATAAGTAATGGGAGAGCATTTTGACTAGACCTAGATCCATCAGTTCTCTTTGCCAGACACAAGAGATATTGAACAACCATGGTATAAGGAAAATGTTTCTTCCTTATTCTAATAATATTATCAATTTCTTTTTTTTTTTTTTTTCAGTCTTTTAACAGACAAAAAGTGAAGAGATTTTTTTTTTTTTTTACAATATTTGTCCAACACCTCTTGTAGGCCTACCTGGCAAAGGGAAAAAATTCTGCCGGCCAAAACAATCTACCATTACTACAGGCTCTCTAGTCTCTGTGACAATACCCGTTATTCTTGTGTCCTTCTAAATCAGAATTTGAAAACACAAAATTTATGCACCTTCTTCATATTTGTTTCGTAATACTAACGGTAGGTAAGTGTATATTTGTTCCAACAGCAAAGCGAATGATTTACAGTACTTACGAACCAATGTAAAAAATAATTACCTTGGATAAACTCCACTGATCATCTCCTGCTCAGTGTATTCTGCATCAGAATTTGGTCCTGCTGCCTTTGAAATCAGCATCACAATAAGTCCTCTCATCTGGAGATTATTCTTACCATCAAAGACCATGCCTCTGAGGACAATGAGAAGTTTACACTTCCACATATATGCTTATTTTGACTGCCAATAGGCTCACCTGATATTCTCTTTTTGAGCCAATTTTCAATCATCTCAAACCAACTTTTTAAAAGCGACAATAAAAAGTATTTTATCCATGATAAGAAGACAACCTCAGATTATGCAAGTAAAATATCAACCAGAAATCATAAAAAGTTCTGAGGGGAACAATTAAAAAAAATAATTATCTTTTCCTCTGTAACACATTTTATAAGCCAATGACAATAGATTCCATATCTCAGATATCATGCACCACAGAGAGCTTTTAGCTCTGTACGATCTACAGAAATCATAAAGTCTGTAGTTTCTGTGAATGGCACAGAGTCTATGGTGGCACAAAAAGTCAATATTGTTGGCTTTGTCTATTTTCCCTTCACCCTGTTTTTGTTCTGATGAATCATTCTGGTTTTCAGCCTTGATATCAAGGCTTTCATTTACTCATTAGTCATAAAGCTATGCACACTTTCAACAATGTGGCAGGCGGATAATCTCTTGTTTTTTCTTTGACATAATTATCTTGTAATGCAATGCAAGCTCTCCCACAGCAGCTGTCCTCTAGGCAGACTCCACCGCAGAAAATTTCACCTTATTAAAAACAGATGATGAACTGGTTGTTGTTTTTTTTTTAACTGTCTTTTGACATAGGCCTACTTGTCTTTTCATAAATAAAATTTGCATTCCACACAAAAATTCATTGTCTGTCTATCAGATAGTGCTAAGTGAAATAATCTCAGTTTGCTCTCTTTGCAAGTTGGATTATCTAAGCGCAGCCTACCGTGTACTGGCTATGTTAATACAAGTTATTGCTAGTCTCATTTATCTGTTATCTTACCAGACTCTAACAATTCCATGATCGAGAGACCACTCTTCACAATATCATATATATTTGTAATTAGTCTAAATCAAGCTTTTAACATTTTTATTCTTTTTTTTTTTGTTTCCAAGTCCCAGGATTAGAAAATGTTGCCAGCTATTAAATTTCATAGCACATGATGTAAATGAAGAAGCTGGAATCATCACCTGGGATGGACTGTGGGATCTTTTGATAGTGTACCAAAGGGGTCACACAAGCCTATTATAGATAAAACCCTTTTGATGGAGTACATTTAACTTTTTTTTTTTTTTAATGGACATTAGCTCTACAGATCTCTAGACAGATGCAAATATCCCAGATTTTTTAAAAACACTCACAACATAAACAAAAAGGTGTAAAACATGCACAAAAGGCAAACACAAAGTAGAAAACTGAAAACTGTAAAGAGAACTGATACAAAAAAAAAGAAAAAAAAAATCTGCATAGGAACTGATCCCCATCTTCTCAGACCATAACAAAGGCCATCCTTGACCACTCATGTCCATTCTGTCATGACCACCATCATACAGAAAATTCTGATTTCGTAAGTATATTTCAAAGTGAAATAGTTCTTAAGTAATCTCATGTTTTTTATATATTAGTTCATTTTTTTCACTTTTGTCCATCATAAATCTAAGTTAAAAGTGTATTAATTTTCTGACATCTTGAATTTATAAAGAGCAATTTACTGCTGGAAAAGTGTACTAGAGTCAATGTCATCTATTATCCCAACTGGATGTGATGTTGGCCGCTACTATAAATGACACCAACAGAGTAATTTATATAATAATCAATAATTTATAATCAAGAATATGAAAAGCAAAATTGGGGATATTATTAGCCCAATAGAGTATTTCTGACACTTTCAAAAATTTAATTCAGTTTTCTTACCTTGCAGTCTTAAGTAAAGGATGCTTTGTGCCCACGAGCTTCCTCATGTGGAGAGCAATGTTGGACAATTCATCAGACAGCAAACATCTCAAACTAAGAAATGATGTAGGATAGCCAACAATCTTTTCAGCATCTGAAACCACCTTACTGAAACTGTTTTGTTGGCCTAGCAAACTGACCCTATATTCTCTCCTCTGACATTCTCTTTCATATGTTGTGACTCTTGTAGATGGCAGTGTACTATGTACACTCTGTTTGGAGCTACCTCCATAATCAGTCATATGAAAATGTGAAAGGCTGCGGTATGCTCTTGTCAGTCTTTGCAAAACTGCATAGTTTTGGCACAGCAGGCTAGAATATCTGCCACTATACCTCAATATTTTTTCAAAAATCATTTTGTTAAAAGTTGGGTATCATCATTGATCTGAAACAGAAAAAAGAAAAAGAATTGTAATTAAACGAATAGGCCTACAAAAGAAATATAAACAAAATCTATACAATAGAACACTGACATATAAAGAACAGTTGCTGGCAAAACAAATATTTCTCTATGACAGTATTTCTTTATATCTATCGCACACACTAGGGGGTTCATAGCATTTTGGTAGAATCATAAATTTTATCAAGCACCTCCTTGCACCTGGATAGATGTCCATTAAAAACACATGAGTCCACTAAAATCATTAGATCAACACTGTGACACTGCTGTTCTACCAACATGGTAAAAGGTTCCAGTGGTAAATGTTGTAGTTCCAAAACATTGATAATTAACAGTGAGAGATTCTATAGGACATGGCCGATTTTTGTAGCCTACTGACCTAAAAGTTTGCACAGCTGTGTAATTTGCTAGGTGCATCCTATCACTGTGTCACTATCACACTACATGACTGAAAATTACTGTGTGCCTTGTAGTCTGTCTTTCTCTCAGTGCATTTTCTTTATAATATTAGCTTACCCTTAATTTGACATGTAACTAATGGTAATATATATATATTGCAAATCCCATAGGCCTGCAGGCCACATGCACAGGTTGCGATAGATAAATCTCGTGCCCGAGTTCATCTCTCGGACACATTCCCTTCTGCATGTAGCTGGATCCGCCTTCGGACTGGACACCTGCTGCCTGGCAGGCCAGTTCATTACTTTGTTCATAAACTAAGACAGGAAAACTTCCTGTGAGGCATTTACTTCACTACATGGTTTTACTGCGTTATGGCTTGTTCGGAAAAATTTTTTTAAAATTTTAAAATTGAAATAAAGAAAAGAGGGAGGAAACTGAGGCAAATAAATTTCATGTGTTCTTTATTTCCATATTTGTTAAAAGTGTGCTCTACGGGGGCCAATTTTCACAGCCTGGTGTTTTTCCATGTGTTTTTTTTTTTTTTTTTGTGATTGCACGCACACGACTTCCCTTTCCTTTCATTTTCTAGGACATGTTATTTTTTCCCCTCTAAATCACTTTCCAAGATAAAAATGATGAACAAACCCGCAGAAAATGGCATTTTTATCACTAGTTTTTGGTTTAAAATAAAACATAAGAAGAAAGAAGATCATGACATTTTTAATCTTTTCATGTTGAGATTGCAAATTGAATTGTAGCAGACAATAAACACCTAAAAATTGCAAGGGATCTGTCACAATTCCCATTTTCTATAGCAAATCAAATGAGCACTGGTAACAATTTTCAATTTCTTTTGTAAATTTGAATGATAGGTGTGTAACCAAGTGAACAACTCTTTTTTTTTATTTCCAACTTTTTTCTCTGTTGTTCCAGTTTCAGAGTTTTCCAATAAAGTTCAAGTTCCTAAAGGGTATTCTTTGTTTAATTTTAGGTACACTTGTGATTTTCAACGATAATGTGAAGGCTCTGAAACATAACTGTTTGAATTTCCACACTCACAGCAGTATCTGGTCCCAGCTAGTGACCAGCTTCCCATTTGCCCCAGGTCTAATCCGTTCATCAAGAGGCTAAATACCCGGTATGCAAAACATCATGTTAGAATCGATCAATGATGTACATCTTCCCAAAATAGTTGAAATGTCTTTTTTAATTCCTACTTCTGTTAATATTTTATCTGTTTTGTCTCACTGTGTTTAATGTGGTAAACGCTGGTCCCACTAAAACATTTAGTCTTACCAGTGTCCAACCACTTAAGGTAGTTTTGCAAAATCATGAAAATGGCCACTCTCATTACGCTAGGGACGCCGCCATTGTTGTTTCCAATTGTGCAAAGGACATAGACACATTTTTACTAAAAATAGCATAAAACCAATGTCGTAAAGCTTGTCGTAAAAGGTCAAATTCCATGTCAACCTATGTAACCAAATTTGCCCCTGTCCGATCACCCTTGCCTGAATCTAACCATGACCTTGCCAATGACCAACCAGCAGTTTTCTTTATCCCACCAGTTCTTCCTCTTGAACATTTTTTTTTTGGTGGTGGTTTTTTTTTTTTTTTTCTGTTTACTGCTGCTTGTGAACAACATTTTCACCAGGCATATAGATCTAGATCTAGTTTCCCAAAATTAAAATAGAATACCAACAATATGACCTGTAAGTTACAGTTAAAAATAACAACTTTTTATAAAATGGTGGATTTATCTCCACTAACAATCGATCAAGACTACTGTATCGATGATTACAGCTTCTGTGTTCACTGACCTCATACACGTGAAGTCAAAAATAGATTTAGTAAAGGGATAACAGGTCGTCAGTCACAAAGAAGTCATAAATTTGCCATAGCATAGAGCAACCACAAGCGAAACTGATCAGACTGGGGCGGTGGACAGACACCCAGTAGGTTGACTATAACTATAAAGTTACAAAAATTCAACTGTCAATTGTAAAATACAGTGGCCATGCCATAGCAATGATAGCAACAATTCTAATGAGTGGCGGACAGTTTGCTATAAATCTTACTTGAGGGTGAAGAGGCCTACATCTATCTAGATCTAGACTAGATTAAGTGGTGTTTTTGTGCAAGTTTCACAATCCCTAGAGGGAGGCCTAGTAGAGTCTATACAGTATCTACAGGTAACAGACTACACCCTTAAATTAAAGTTAAATCAATCAATATTATTAATGGCATGCACATGATGTCACAATTTAGACTGGATAGATCTATGTCTAGATTTAGATCTAGATCTAGGTATCTAGATCTAGATTCTAGATGTGGATCTCTTGATCAACTATGGTATAGACGTCTAGATCTAGATCTAAATTAGATCTAGATGATATTGATGAAGGTTTAGAGTCTGGATCTCTAGATTCTAGAGTCTAGACTCACTCTAGATCTAGATCTAGAGAGATTTATGAATTTATCAATATTAATATCATAGACTAGATCTAAATCTAGATCTAGATCTAGACTGTTTGTATCCTTTAGCTACCATGAGAAGTCTTACTGGATCTCTAGATTTACTGAACAAGCATGCTTTAGCCCACATGAAGTATATTTCTGGCATTCGTCATTACAGTTTAGCTATCAGAGGTCACAATGTGTAAGGGATCCATTTCACACCTGCTAGCCTACAAAGGACATTGCCATGTTCTGTTGTTTTTCTTTCGTGTAATACATCCGGTTAATATTTACAAAAATTAAACGGCGTTTAATGTGAAACGGATTTAGCAGAGGTCAAAGGGCAAACCTAAGTTAGGCTTAGGCTTAATGGATCATTTCTATGAGTGCAATCGTTTGTTCAGTTTTGGGTGTGCTAGGCTCTTTTAATTTACAAATCACAAAGACAATAATCGGAAGATTGTTGACCATTCCTCCGCTAATGGTCTTTTCAATTAGGTTTGAAACTGAACTGTGGCACACGAGGCACGAACCTAGCAGACGAACCAGAATCTAACTCCAAAAACAGTAGACCTATCACTCATGACATTAGCAACAGGTCGCAAGCTCACAGTTATTGGACTGCTTCCTTTCTGTAAAGTAATGTTGCTACCGAAATCAAGGCTGGCTATGAGGGCTGCGAGACGTGTACAACAAATTTCAAGGGTAATTTACGCTTATGGCCCTAGTAGTGTAATTATGTTCAGGTCTGACTGAGAAATTGTGCAACCAGTTTTTAGTTTGACTTGTTTAAAAAATTAGATAGATCTAGACTAGATCTAGATCTGAAATCTGGATCTAGATCTAGATCTATAGTGAGAGTCCACTTCAGGTCTAGTCCAGTGTGTATCTGAGGCAGATTTAGATCCATATGTAACAAGGAAATTCTGCCATAAATCTATTGTGTGATGTTATGTTTTTGAAAAAATGTTGAAATGCGTAGGCCTACACATTTTGAAAAATTAGAAAACAGTAATTTTAATCAACTGAAATCTGACATTCCCTTTAGATATTTCATGGATCTTCTATTCCCTTTGTATTTCAGGTATTTCAGCCCCCAGATTTCTTTTATTCCTGTACCATGAGACCGTACACCGCCATGATGAATGGATCAAGTAGAACCAGTGAGATCCTTGGGTCAACATTCACAGACATTGAAGCCAATCTGCTGACATCAGAGGTATCTTTGAAATGCTTGTGCACTTATGCATACAACAAAATGAGTTGCAAGTCACTCTTGGTGATCGCAAGTTTCGGCCATTTTAACTCATTTTCCAACTCAGATACCAAATTTTTCTTTTCAGGATAGAAAAGATTAAATTTTCATTTTGTTGAAAAGAAATAAAAAATTTTGGTATCTCAGTCGGAAAACAGTTTAAAAGGGCTGTAACTTGAAACCTTCCTGATCGACTTCCGACTTATTTGCCATGGACACAAGGCAAATAAGTTGACATGACAAGGATTTTTCATTAAATTATTATCAACATTTAATGAAGTCGTGAGAATACAGTGTATGCACGTACAATGGAACTCTGATATTGAGAAATCGATGGGACCAGGATTTTTATTTCTTAATATCAGAATTTTTTAATATCCAACAGAGACCATAAAACAGTGAGGGCAGCCCATACACTGACTCATCCTTACTATTAATTATTTCCCCTGGTAAATGTCCTGTTATAGAGCCTGCACATGAATTTTACACAGAAAAATGTGTAGCAGTAACAATTTTTTTAACAGTGAAATATTGAAACCAGTAAGCTACTGAACAATACGTTTTATTCTTTGCTGAAAGCTAAAGTAATGTGCTGCAGTGTGTAGGTTAAGCAGTGAACACAGTTTAATTGATGGCCACTGTCAGTGCATGTTAGATCTACAATATCGTAAAAAATTTCGTATTGAAGATTCCACCTAGTCTCCCCCACCCGGCATGCCCTGCCCAAACCACTTTACTTTCATTTGTGTTGGACAAAGAAATACCGTCCCCACCCCACATTTGCTTTACTTGTGCCCAGACTATTACATAAGTATCACTCAAACGTTATCTCACCTTTTTTAACTATTAGTGTGTAATTAGAGCTGGCAGGCATTGTTGGGAGTGGATGAACATACAAAAAGCTGGTCACACACTCAGTTTAACCATCTTTGGCATGCCGCCAAGTGATTTTATTCATCACTTCTGGGAAAATTATTTCTCTATAAGCGAGATCGGGAGGATTGGTATTTCGCAAATTCTGAGATTGTATTACATTAACCCTACAACTGCGCCGCACGCCTTTAGCCAACAGGTGAAGCCATACTTGATAGTGCGAAGTCCGCCTTTAGA
>JBCAUA010026715.1:0-12473 GCA_038406235.1 Peronia verruculata
AGATAGATAGATAGATAGATAGATAGATAGATAGATAGATAGATAGATAGATAGATAGATAGATAGATAGATAATGGCTGTATTGTTAAATGGATGGATGGATGGATCTGTAGCCAAACAAGAACTTAACAGGAGGAGAAAGTTGTTATATAGAGCCTTAGACTAATATGAGAACGAGACTATGCTGAAAAAAAAGGAAACAACCCAGAGAGAGAGAGAGAGAAGTAGGAGTGAAGGAGAGTAAGCTAATTGATGAGATGAATTGCTAAGGAGAGAAGCGAGGGGTGGCAAAGATATCACATTTGTGCAAGCGAAAAAAACACGTCAAGTAGAGTCGGAATGTGCTCCAGAAGGTTTTCGTAGTGGTCTCAGATAACGACATTACAATGGGGCCACTATCCTTGCAATTCCTTGCAATTCCATTTTACAATTCAACTCTCTGGCAGTTAGATGGCCTGTCTATTCAGGAGGAAATTAAAGAGCTGTAGCTTGACCACTCGAGTGTGAGAGACATCTAATTATGGGCCCGTCTTCATTCCTGGTGGTCACTTTAGTGTCCCTATGCCGACCAGTTAAAAAAAACCCACCGTTCTTTTCCTTGTTGAGGTCAGTCTCTCCCCCCCCCCCCCCCCCCACCCATTTTAGCCTCATATATAGGCCGGCATAATCAGTTCTTTTTGTTTTGAACTTAAAAATTATGATGGAAAACTAGGTACAGAGCAATTAGTTGTTTTCCATTAAATTGTCTTTGCAGTATTAAGTCCTTTCATTATTTTAGTTCTCCATTAGCTGTTTGTTGGTGTTGTTTTATGTTGTTGTTGTTGTTTTCTAATTTGGTCAATATAGTTTCGTTATCGATTTTTAGTAGTGTTCTTATTTGCTTCTATAATGCATCTTTTAAAATTTCATAGTATTAATAATAATAATTATAAATACTAATAATTTATTCACTTTTTAAAATCATTATCATTATTATTATTATTATTATTATTATTATTATTTTGCATTTATGTCAAACCAGTTTCTTTCCTTGTGTTTCAGGGATTCGTCTTATTAGGGAATCTATTAGTTGCCGTTCTTGAAAGTTTGCAAGTATGTGCATTGTAGTGTGCATCTACGACAATCGTGGGGTGGATGATTTATCTAACCGATTTCAATATTCTAGTAGAATTTTAAAACGAAAGAAATTGATGCATTATGATATAAATTTGAAAAACAGATAATATCGACACAGCGTTTTCTTGTTTGTTTTTCTTGAGGCTTTCAATCCTAGGTAAGTAGTGTCATTTAAGAGGCTGATGAGAATGTTTCTGGGTAGAAATTTGGAAATTAGAAATTTTGCCCGCACAGGGGCATTCCACCTACTTTAACGTGCGTAACGTACCCATGGTACCTTCGAAATAAATTGGTCTTTATCCGAGAGGGCTAAACGTCGAGCTTCCCTACACAGAGGAAGCCAGGGAACCGTTGAGACACTGAGAAAATGCAGGTTTTCGATCCTGGTGATCTTCCATCCCCCAGTGGAGATGGGTCGAACACATAACCTCACGACTGAGCTTTTTTCACTATAAAGAAGACGGCAAGCCACATAGCCACGGCTACCCGTCAGCGTGTCCTTGCGCCTTCTTGATCATTATTATAACTGAAATCCGTCCACCTTAGACTTTATAAGTGATGGATAACCATTTCTCTTTCTCCCTACTCAAAATTTTGATAATTTTAATCAAGTTGTCTGGCTTCATTATGTATTTGTATGTTTATTTATTTGTTTGCTTGTGTTGATTTTTTCTCATTTTTTGTCCGGTGAACTGGACGGTGAAATCAGGTGAAGTCTCTAACCTAATATTTCCGCATTTCTCTTTTTGGGGGGAGGGGAAATGTTCTGAAATCAACAATCTTTTGGAATGGGCTCTAGAACAACTGTGGCACTACTTGATGAAGCCATGCCTCCACACGTAACAACATTAATTCTGCCACACTGCCAAACGTTTTAGACAGTTGGAGTCCTATCTGCAAATGTTGTGAAATCCAAAGCGGCCAATATGCTGCTATGAACAAAAAGTATAGACATGGTTTTATGTAAATGCATCTCGATTTATGAGATATCCATGTACCGCACGGCTTATGAATTACAACGTCAGTAATAGTGCCATGGTAGAGATAAAGAGTTGATATCTGATGTTATTTAAATCTTCCCCGCCCCCAAGGTCGATAATGCTAAATACATGTTCCTGACTGAGAAACAGAAATGCAAACAAAACTAGCACCGTTTCAGATTTCGACCATAAGAAAAAAGAAAGACTTTAGTGTCATTCCTTGCGTTTCGGTATCGATTAAACTGGCTTTGTTTGTATTTTACTTTAAAGTTCTGTTCATCGAACAGTGAAGGCACAGGCTAGTGACACACTAGAATTATAAATATCATTACAGAGTGCCTAATATTTAAAATAAAAACAAACAAGCAAATAAACGAACAAAATATAGGGAGGGAACCATTATTTTCATTCTCCAACTATAGATCACCTCATCCTCAAGTTAGCCCCTCAAACCTGAATACTTGTAATCATTGCAATTTCTGTACTTTTTTTTTTTTTTTTTCAAATTATTGGTATATTATAATAAATATTTATCGTCACAAAACAAAGACAAACTACATGTATTGTATTTCTTTTTATGGATCCGCTCTTTCCTTCGACGGCCTCTAGCAAAGAGCAAGCCTGCAAAATGGGCTGATCTATTTGTCTTGTCTTGTCCAGTTCGCCTGAGTGACCATGGAGTGCTACTGATTATTCCACTGGACATGAGGACACGCATGCTCGCACACAGGGAATGCCAGTTGCGCACTGGTCAGAATGGTCAGATGATGAAAAGGTAAGCCTGATAGTCTTTGTCTTTTCTAAACTCCTACCAATGGGCTATTTTCTCTGTTCTCCTTATAAAGACAAGATATATTGTTAAAAGCATTAAAAAACAAGTCGTGCTTGTCCTCCTTAATCGAAACAATGCGATGGAAAAGTTTGGAATAGTACAAAAAGGCCTAGCGAGAAAGAGATCATATATTTTTTCAATCCGTCGTTCAACTTTACATGAGAGAAAATTTAAGTTTCAAAAGACGCAGAGAGAGAGAGAGAGTGAGTGAGAGAAGGGTTTAAAAAGGAATAGTTATTTTTCTGTCACTAAGAATTTTTCAGAACTTTTACATGCATTTAGATGTCATTGTGTGTGTGTGTGTGTGTGTGTGTGTGTGTGTGTTAAAGGAACAAGAGACAAAAGTGTTCTGTTTTTGTTTGTTGTTTTTCTTTCCCAATAACAATTGTCGGTATTTTTTGTTCTTGGCAAAGGGAATTAATTAAGCTGATTGAAAAGAAGACATAGGCTTATGGACTCGAAAACTGCTGAACGGATCCACATGAAATCTGGCACACAACATTGTTGCATGGATGCGGATCTGTTTTTCTATGTAAATAAACCGAAAACAAGGTATCATCATTGACTTTTAATAACAAACTCGCGAGGGTGCTTGATCCGAATTTTACATTCGATAGTATGAAGCATTCAAAACACTTTTTCTTTGAGTAACATTCAGTTTGATCGACCAAACTATCAACATCGAGGTGCCCATTATTTTACTTTAAAGCGCAGGACCACATATTTAAAAAAATCTCCCACGGAGGCCGTGGGCTCGGTCATTCTTATCCTTTATAAAAGTTATGTATTATTAAAGTTATAAAAACCCTTGAAGTATCATAAGACATTGTTGGGATGTGGTGTTTCTATAATCATATTTCTTTAGGACATGAAACCTATGTAATATAAGATGCAGTAATAAGTTCTTTGGAAGACAATGTTCACACACGGAGTGAACTGATAATTATGAGCGAATCTTTGAACAGATAGGTCTCCTGGTATGATAACAGCATGATATTTGAATGTGTCAAAAGGGGGTCACTGGCGTTATAAACCCATCTCCAACCATGGGACCAGGAATGCGCAGGCGTAGGCTCTTAGAACGGGAAATTACCACGTAAAAAGAATGCCATTTTTATTTTCTCCCTGAATTATCTCCCTTTGACACACCGCTTAAAAACGGAAAATAGATCTAAGCTTAGGGTGCGAATTAAGGGTAATACTCTCATCAAAGACCTGGAAAAGATCAATAACTAAAGGCTATTTACATACACAGAGATAAACAAACAGACAGGCCGAAGGATTGGCAGACAATAGGGCAAACAGGCAGATGGACAGACAGACAGGCAGAGGTAAAGATAATGAACATCCCTACCTAGATTTCTGCCCCCAGTTTGGAGCCTGAGCCATATTGTCCAATCTCTTTAACAATTCATTTCCCTCAAACAGGGCGCTTTCCTTTTATTCTGATGGCATGAGATATAATTATTGTCATTTGCAAAACGGCAAATAGATCGAGATGTATACATACGAAAGATAACACTACATGCAATAAACCTGACAATAACTAAAAGCCTGTGACTTTCATTAATTGTTTTAATGAAGTATACATGGAAATTAGATAGGATAATATATTTAAATAATATATATATATTATAATATGACGTCTTTATCATCTATACTTGAAATATGTACATATACAAATCATTCATATCGTATTTGCATCAAAATAATACTACATAACATAATAACAGAGTATAATAAATTAATAACAATCTGTTAACTCTAATTTCATTCATTTACACAAAAATTTGATCAATCTGACCCATATAGGCTACACCATGGGGCACAACAGAAAACCATCCACAGTCTAGTTGATGCTAAGTTGATCAACAACTATAAGAAACCCTTATCTTATTTCTTTGTTGTTTCTTTGTTGTATATTTATATCACTACAAGTGAATTATATCATACTTCACTGGTAACAATGTACTCACATTATATATGTATCTACAGCAATAACTCAGAATTAAATCTGTATTCATTTTAATCATTTGGCAGGTGAGTTTCCTACAAGAAACAGACAAAAGATGTGCAGATACACTGTTTTTACTTATAATTAAGCAGTATGTGTACTTTGATCTTATAATGTTCTATTATGTTTTTCAGCCTCCTGTGGGTGGTTATCTTGGTGGAACGGAACTGAATGACTGTTATATAACTAAACAGTATTACTAGTGTTTTTGAAAACCTATGGCTGCAAATACAGTAAAAAATAATGATTATAATCCAGCTGTGTGTGAAATCACATAAATAGCATACAAAATGAAATACAGGTATACTGATAAAAGGCCATGTGTGAGAAAGCAAACAAAGAAAGGCAAGATAAATAAACAAACAAAATCAACAAGGGGGGAAAAAGTAACAAACAAGGGCAACAGCTCATAAAAATGTGGTAATGAAGCCCAATTGTTTCCCTTACGAAGAAGCGGGGAAATAGTTTTTTCTTTCTATGTGCAACTTACACAAATGAAAGACAAATTCTCTTCCTTCGTTGTTACAAATTAATAACATGTGAAAAACAAATAATCAAGATGTTTTCCTGGAATCACAAAATTTAAAAAATATGAAAAAAAAAAGTGAACATAATAATAAACATAAGCAAATCACTAATCTAATACTCTTCAACGGAATTGCTGGCGTTGGATTTCACTGAAATCGATTGGGATATCTCTAATAACATCTGATTTGAATTTATAATGATGTTCAGCTTGCACTCTTTCCATCTCACGAACCTCAGATGATAAAGCCAACGTAATAATAATATATCAGAAAATATAGAAAGAAATTCAGATGAATGGAAGGAAAAAAGATGGGACTTAAACAGATGATAAAAGAACAAAAGGTTGGGAGAAAAGAAATACATTCTGAACCTTATGTAGTGGTGAGTGGAGGCAACAGAAAAATTTTATATTTGCATGGTAATCAAGAGCAATAGACATGTAACATTTGTGTAGACAGCATGCAATACTGATATAAAAAAAAGATTTTCATTTGTTTGATTCTACGCAGCACCCAAGCTAGATAACAATCATAAATCTTGTCATTACTTTCAAGCCTTTTTTTGTTTGTTTCGAGAAATATAACAAAGAGCTATTGTGGACATACTCCTTTACCTATTTATCATGCCAAATAAAGACAAATAAGGACATACATACATGAAACTATCTCCAACCTGGGTTATTGCTTTATGAATGCCTTCTTGAAAGTTACATTTACTAAATCACTTCATTTTTTTTTTCTAGTGCTAAAGTATAATTTTGTTTAAGATTACATTAAAGTGACAAATTCTAATGACATTCATTATTTTGATGATTGTTTTCTTATTGTGTGGAAAATAGCAAATCCTAAACAGAACTCTTATACTAGGAACGCAGTTTATGACGTGTCAGTGAACCTTGACATTGTTATAGTTTTCTGCTAAGTAATAGGATATACTCACTGTAGGTCCAAATTATATAGGTTGGGTATAATGTAGAGGTATAATCACGTGCATATATTTTTATCTTCATCATAAAACATAGATAATATTCTAGATAAACCTTGAGCAAATTGCCTTTTGACAAATTCTGAAAGGATTGTGACAACGGTCAACATAAAAATTGAGAGAGCAAAGTCAAAATGATTGTTACTGGTAATCTTCTAATTTTTTAATCCAACTTAGAAAAGAAAGAAACAAACAAACATGTAAACTAAACAAACAAGCCTAGAAGGAGGGAGACTAATAGCTACAGTCAATTGCTTTCCTTTTTACTTGGTGCAGCACACAATATTATCTATAATTCTATCAAAAAAAAAATCTGAATACAACATTAGTGCACATAAACCTCTTTGTCTCTCTCTCTCTCTATCACTCTTTCTCTCATGTGCCATCTCGCCCCCCCCCCCCTCCCCTTCTTTCTCTATCTGTGGTATTTCACAGTATTACCCCATTTCTCTTATTCTCTCCTGAACTCTTTTGGCTTAAGTTATACATTTAATATGAAAATGTTTGTATTTAATATTAGCTCCAAACAAATCAAACATTGTATCCAGTTTCAAAGTATATGCTGCATTCATTTTCACTTCTTTTCTTTAGAAATATCCTTTTGACAATATGCACACTTGTACAAACATACACCCACACCCAAAAATCGTTTCGTTGTTGTCTGTCGTACATGTAATATACTGATTTATTTGTTTTCCTCTACTCTCATCTCATCTTGTCTTTGTTTTGTTTGATGCACTGTGCTGTTCATTTCTTTGCTGACAAGTAAGCAATTATCGATTCTATCTCTCAACTTCTTTTTTAACAAAATAATTAAAACATAACACAAAAATAAATTCATTTTGTGATAATCATGTGGTTTGACTTTAAAGGCATGTAAACAGCACTGATTAAAATAATAATAATTGCTCATTCATAACATAATCCTGTGACCTATTTCCCTCATTATATGGTATTGTCTTTTCTTTGAAGACTTCATTGATGAGTCTGAGAGATTCCCTTATAAATTCTTAAAAAAAAAAAAAAAAAGAAAATCCACAATCAATATTTGCAGGGCATTGCTATTTGTCCATAACAAGCAAGGGAAGTACCAGTATTACTCTGTTTGTGTTTAATGAAGCACTGCACGGTTTGGTCAATGTTCATATGCATAGCAACATCCAGTGACACGGTGGGATATGTAGAGGTGAGCAAATAATGTGCATGTTGAACAGGAACAAATATCTATCTAGGCATTGGTGGTGGTGGCGGCGGCGGTGGTGGTGGTGGGGGTGGAGGTGGTGGAGCTGGAGGTGAGGATGGAGACCCCGGCATATCAAAATCTATGGGACTTCCCGGAGCGTCGTTCCTGGGGATGATCTCCGGGGGGTCCTGGGCAAACTGAACCACAGAAGTTTTGTGAACTGGGGCTGGCCTGGGCTCTGAGGGAGGGGAAGGTGGCGAATTATATCCCGTCTCACCGGCAGAACCATTATCATTCCCCCTTTGTTGCTGGCTGGGGAACGTGAAGATGTTAGGAGGAGACGGGGGTGGGGAGGGGGCAGCAGGAGGTGATCTGTAGCCATCATCTATAGACTGTTGTCGTTTGCGAAGCTCTTCCATGAAAGGCAACCCTCCCTCCCTCCCTTGGCTTCCGCTGATAGACTTTTTCCTGATCGGTGGTTCTGCTGTGGATGTTTGCTGACCTAACTGAAGGATGTCACTGATGTCAACATTTTTGTCAATGTGACCTGGTGGTGGTGTGGGTGGTCGATATGCCACTTTCCCAAAGTTAGTGGGCAGAGGAGGAGGGGTTGGTGGGCGTGCTAGATTGTCCAGTCTGGTTATAGGACTCTCTTCCATATCTGGAGACATGTCAGGTGGAGGAGTAGGTGTTTGAAGGTTGCGTGTCTGCATGAGCGAGGTGAAGTCATTATCCGGTTGTTGCTGTCTCATCTCTGGTCTTGATGGATAGATCAGATCCCCAGCATCAAAGGGTGGAGTTGGTGGGCGCTCTGATTGGAAAAGGGGTGGAGAAGGGATTGGTTCAGACAAAACAGATGGTGGCGTCGGTGGTCTATCCAATGATGGATCTTGACGTGTGCTGGCTACGCTGACTCTATGCTGTCGTTCCCTCTCATCTACCACAGCCAGACTCGGGGACTGCACTGTTGATAGTGCTATGATATCATCTATATCTCCACCTGTGTTGAAGTCTAACACCGTTTGCTGAGTTTCTGTGATGGATGTCTGGGGTGTGTAGTCAGCCCTAGGGGTCTCCTGGTAAGTCGTTGTACCATATGAAAGACCATCGTTGTGAGAGAGGTTTTCAGTGACCACAGTTCTGGAGACTGTCCTCTCAGAGAATGTGAAAGGCTCATTCTCACTGTAGTCTTGTCTTGGAGTTGGATCATGGTCGTAGTCCATTTGGGGGGTGGTATCGAAGTCAACAACTGTATCGTCTTCATCATCAAACACCATTGTGTTCTCCCGCTCTTGAAGAACGATTTGTTTGGCAGAGGCAAAGCTTGCAGAGGGATAGATGTTACTACTGGACTGGACTTGAGTCACAGAGTAACGTCCGCCATCACCTACATATTTGTCCACACTTGTCACCACCTCTGTTGTGATGGTTTCATTCTCTCTGCTGACAGCCATCACATTTTCGGTGGTGTTCTGAGAATTTATAAAATGGGAATCAAAGGGGTTGTTGTTGTCATCCCGTCGTTTCCTTTTGCTACTCCTGGCCAGGTGACTGATGTCATCATTATGATTTTGCAGTATTACATCACCTGGGACAGACAGTATCGGTGTCTCATCCATAGTGCCAGTGCTCTTGCGTCGAATTCTATGGTCTGGATCACGTGATCTTGAACGTGATTTGGACCGAGATCGGGTTTGGTTTCGTTCTTTGGGATTTTCACGACTTCTGTGGCCACGTGAATGCTGCATAGAAAGTGGAGAGGAGAAGAGCAAACGCACAAAAATATTTATTCTCAGGTGTGTAAAAGTGAGAATGTAACAAACATTATCCTGTAAATGAAAATGAAATTGCTGATTTCAACAAAATTGGAAGAAATTGTTTACAGTATATAAAAGGGAATGACAGTAAAGACCAGCTTGTAAACCTAATGATTGCATTACACTCATTTTTATCACAGTGTGAACACACATACACACGCACGCATGCACCCTGGCACGCACACACACACGCACGCACACACACACACACACACACACGCACGCACGCACACACACACACACACACACACACACGCACACACACACACATTGGTGGAAATGAGAAAGCAGAAGTAGCAGATATGAACTGGAAAAACTAAACATTGAATATTTTCTACTGATTGTCAGCTTTGTAAGTGAAATGGCACTTCTGATTTTCAGACTATGAAGTGAAGAACAAAAAATATACCATGACATGAACAATACTCATATAGCATTTGCTTGGTTCTCTCCTGTGAGCTTTGTAAACCAGATCTTCAGTAACGGTTTATGTCTACTTATAGGTTTCAATAGTTGAATAAAGAAGATATGAACAATTGAGAAGTCTGGACTACAAATGGGGTGATTTAAGGGGCAAGTCCCATAGAGAGCCAGAAGATAATATATACATGTATATGCAATGGCATATTATATTATTTGTTTCCACTTTTAAAAAAATAATAACAAAAAGTGAAAACTAAAACAAAAAGTTTAAAAAAAAAAGATTTAAAAAATAAAACTCAGACAGGTACATGTACATAAATCCATTGTCAAAAATACATATATAATCCTTACCCTATCATTGCCAGAATCCACTTCCCTGTGGAAAAAGAAAAACAACAGAAATATAAGGCACAGAAATACACTAAATCTATATCTATTGCTGGACATGGGCACCAGAGAATATGAGCCAAATCAACAAAACATTTTATTATTGATGCTTTGATTTCTTAATTTGAGGACCCTTCCTTTCAGATTTCAACTTCACAGAGGAATCTCAAGAAGATGGATTCTAGGAAATGCTATAATGAATGTGCTTTGTTTAGAATTATCAATAAAAAGAGACATCTTCACTGGAGAAGGTGGCATGAAGTTTCAAGTTTTGAAATTTATTTTGAAGTAGAAATTCTTTGATGGTCCAAAATGTGCTGAACACCGGAAGACTGCCAAGCTAAATGTTGTAAGGTGTATGTTATATGCAATACTCTATATGTCCTCTCTCCACAAACATTCTGTCTTAGACTTAGCTAACCCATCATAACTTTATCCCTCCTCCAATCCATTTCTTATACTTGTACTTAACGACACAGAAAAGAAAAAAAATCCAGACTTACTGTATGATAGGACCTCCGTTTGCTGATTAATAAAAGGGGAAGACAGAAATAGAAACATCATTAACGCACAATAATGCAAATTATAAAAAATATGATTAATTAAAAAATAATGATTTTCCAGCAAAAATAAGCTTATAACAGCGCACTAGCACAATTTGTAATATTATATTTAGTAGTTTATGTATGACTGAGTATCATGACACAAGATGTTGATCATGCTTTTAATTTCTCTTGGATTGAAGAATTGTCCTGAATAAACAAACATTACTTTGTTTGGTTTCTAATTATAAATGTTGAAGAGATGGAGCAAAACTATCATCATTAAAAGTATGATTGACTCAAGAGGTACTGAATAAATGTAATATGTAAAACTTTTTTCCGTAACAATGTTTTTCTTTTTGTTTGTTCTTTTCTTTTCTTGTATCATGGTGGAATTTATTTTTGACTGTAACTTTGTATAGTACTTCATTTTGGGCCTCAAAAGTACCTCTCACAAAACTAAAAAAAAAAAAAAAATCTCATAAATCAAAAATATTCTTCATTGTGCAGATAACCATACCATACATTGTTCTGCAATGTTCAAATTATTCACTCAATAATTTTGTGCAGTGTTTCCTAAGAAAATAAAACAGCTGTGTCACTACCAAACAAGATTATATTGTAATGTAGATGCAAGCTTTGAAATAAATCTCAACCCATGAAAAAAATCAAAGACACGAAACAGTTCATGATCTGGAAGAAAAAAGGAGTGGGGGAAAAAAAATTATGAAAAAGCAGATGCAGTGCAAAGTGCAAAAATGAGTGTGACAAACTACTGAGACTAAATTCAGACATTCCTATAATATTATTAAACATGTACTCCACAGTTCCAACTTCTAAAGCAATGCTAGCATAAGGGAGGGAACTTTCACATAAACTCGTTACAAGGAGATTTAACTAAGAAAACACTGATTTCCACAGTAACAGAGGGGTATATCTGTTATCAACATCATCAGCTCTGCTGCAGTTGTTAGTTTCACACCTACATTTTTAGCTGGTTTAAGCTGCCTTTGGTGTCTAAAAAGAAAACTACCACTTGCAGAAAAAGGCCTCATGAGTCAAAGGATATTATTCTTCATTGAGTAAAATTAATATACATACTTCATTTGAAACCTTTATGTCATGTTTCTTGGAAATGAATACTGTCATATATTCTCAAGGTTTTATGCTTCAATTGTAACGATCATATCTACACTCTCAAGTGGTTTAAGCGACATAATTTTTTAATGTCACATATAGTTGTAGAGGATTTATGATATATTTGTTACTAGCACATCTAGGCTTACAGCTGATTTATGAAATTTTGGTTCTGTCATGTATACATTCTAAGCTGGTTTGGGATGCAATTGTCATTGTCATATATACATCCTCAGCTGGTTTTGATACATTTGTGATTGGCATATCTATATGAAGTTTGCTATTAAATTCAGTCAGAGCTTATGTACACTGTAAAGCCACTGATGATGTCTCATGCATGAGACACCACAAGATCTATTCAGGAATATAAACAAACGGATAATTGGCTGGATCTAAATGACAGATCAAAAAAGGTAATCATAGAACACACAAAAATGAAATGAGGTTAAAAGTAATGACTGCCCATTCACACAGTCATCAAAGGCAACACAAGCAATGTAATGTGATTTCTCAAACAACTTGGCATGCAT